>BPLR01009670.1:0-25094 GCA_021605095.1 Caerostris extrusa | reverse complement strand
AATCCCGAGCTACGATGAGCTCCTTAAGAGTGTTCGTACACCTCATCGCTTCGACGCTTTTGTTAATCCGTTTTCCATTCTTCGGGAGTTACTATCTCATTCACGGGGTTCTAATAGCCTAAGCTGCGGGACTTAACTGGCTTGACTTTGAGATATTGAATTCTTTTGTTTTGTGATCTGTGGGGTTGAAGAAAATAATGGTGAAGATCCTTTATTTTTTCTTAAAAGGAGAGGAAGAAAGTCGTTTGGAGTTTTTACATTCTTTTTATTCTTTTTCATCCGAGGAAATAAATAGTTTTCATTCTCATTTTTACTTTTCCCTAGAAGAATTATTTTGAGTTGAATTTGTCGTTTGGAATACATGATTAGCTTATATGAGATATTATTTTACTTTAATTACTCCTGTCTAGAGATCTTCAAGTAAGCATATGCCCTTTGCCTATCATAATGCTGTTGTGTCAATAACAATGAAGATAATGATCTATGTTTCTCCTTTCAACTTTAAATAGCTTTCGAACCTATAGAGTTTTTGCTTGCAGATGTTCATGAATATGCAAATGATTTTTGTTTTTAAGGCTCACCTGAATTCTAATGAAACTTCTTCAGTTCCTTAAACTAATATGTTATCTAATAAGTTACTTTGGCCTAATCTCTGTATTCTTAAAATGATGAAAATTATCTTTAATTTGCCTTTATCTTTTCTAGAATTCAAAAGATAGTTTTTTTTCTACAAATGAATAAAATTCTGCATAAATATATAATAACCAACATTTTTTTTATTGGAGAGTTTAATTAAAATAAATTGATACAAAACATCATTTAAAAAATTTTAATTATTTAAATATTTGTTTATATAATATATAATATTGGAATATAACTTTATATAATATTGGAAAGTTACAATAATATTTTAACTACAGTATAAAAATAATACACTATTGAATACATCTTGAATGAAATAGGAAAAAGATCTTCAACTTTCAAAATGTAAGGTTCTTAAAAAACAACTCCATAAGAAATTCCAAAATTCACAAGATATGTTTTTACTGCTTTTACTCAGTTTCATACCTGATCACACTCTTCCAAAAACGCCGCTGAAAAACTCATAGAATTATTTTTCCTTGCGAGGATCAATAATAAAAAAAATAAAGAGTTGCCGTGAAACCTTCTCTGATGTACGTCAAATACTCTGAAAATTCGTTTTTTTATATTTAGTTTATTTTTATTTCATCGAAAAAGAGAAGTTCCTTAAAATCTCGAGGGGTTGCGTACACCTCTTCGTTCGGTTTCGAGTTAATCCGTTTTACATTCCTTCGGGAGTTACTATCTCATTCACTGGGCTCTAATCTCCTAAGCTGCGGACTTAACTGGCTCGGACTTTGAGATATCGAATTCTTTTTATTTTGCGGTATGGGGGTTGAAGAAAATAATGGTGAAGATACTTTATTTTTTTCTTGAAAGAAGAGGAAGGAAGTCGTTTGGAGTTTTTTTAATATTTTTTTTATTCTTTTCATCCGAGGAAATAAATAGTTTTCATTCTCATTTTCACTATTTCCTGAAGAATTATTTTTAGTTGAATTTGTCGTTCGGAATACATGATTAGTTTATGTGAGGGCTTTTTTTTTACTTTTATTTGTTTTAAATCTGCGTGACTGGGACTATATGGGGGTACGAATTTTAAATCCGTAAAGTACTTTTTTATGGTCAAGAGGATAAGCGCCGTATTATTTTCATTGCTCAAAAACAGTTAGAATTAAGGTAAATAAAATTTTTATTTTAACGTCTTGACTAGTGAGTAAACATAAACATGACTTTTTAAATAATATTATGTTATGTATATATGTCCATATGTGTCTGATGTCTGAATATCTGGCACTCGGTACCATATGTTCGAGTCCCGAATGTGCCATGGGTTTTAGTATTGGTACACGATCCACTTTAGACAGTAACTCTCTGTCTAATAAGCCCGTAGACAGTTTTGTGTAAGGCGGACAACCCTACCCCATAAAAAATAAAATATGTCCTGCCTAGAAATTCCGTTAGTTAGCAGATAGCCTTGTCCATCATAGCCCTGTTCTGTCAATTATAATGATGATGAACTAGGCTTCTCTCCCCTTTCATCATCTTAAAATCGTTCCAACCTACGGATTATTTGTGCATTCTCAGTGTATATACAAATGATTTTTTGTTTTTAAGACACATCTGGATTCAAATGAAGCTTCTTCAATTCCTTAACCTTATATGCTATATAGTAAGTAAATTTGCCAATTCTCTATATTCTTAAACTGATGAAAATAATTTCTGATTTGCTGATATATTTTCTAGAATTCAAAAAGAAATATTTGGCTCAACAAATTAATAAAAATCTTTATAAATATCAGAATCACTTTTCATCACCAATATTTTTAAATATTTTTAGTTCTACTAAATGTTGATAAAAACATCATTTAAAATTTGGAGTATTAAAATACTTGTAAAATTTCTATTACCTTTGAAATGTTACGATAATATTTTAAAACAAGTATACAAGAATTAAATATATCGATAATGCTAACTTCCCACCTCCAAGAGTGATATCTTTATTTCAAATATTTTCTCTCTTCTTAAGCTTTTAAATAATTTATTTAAATTTTCGATTTTAAATGCTCATCAATATTCTAATCAAGCTTTTTCAATGCATAAAATTAATGTTATCTACTAAGTAATTTGACTGACTCTCTATATTGTCAAAGTAACAAAAATATTTTCTAATATTGAAAAAGAAATATTTGATTCTAAAAATGAATAAAAATCTCTATAAATATAATCACTTTCCACACCAATATTTTATGACGTAAAAAGTGATACTAAATATTGATATAAAATTTCATTTAAAAATTTGAATTAATAAAATACATGTAAAACTTTATATAACCTTAGTAAAGTTACAATAGTATTTTAAATTCAGAATAAAAAATAATAAAATATTGAATACATCTTGAATGAAGTTGGGAAAAAGTTTCGACCTTCAGAAATATACGGTTCTTGAAATAATTCAATAAGAAATTCTAAAATTCACAAGATATGTTTTTTCTACTGCTTTTACTCCAGTTTCACACCTGATAACACTCTTCCAAAAACGCTGGAAAAACTCATGGAATTTTTTCCTCGCGCTGATCAATAACAAACAAAAATTAAAGAGTTTGCAGTGAAATCTTCTCTGATGTACGTCAAATGCTCTAAAAAATCGTTTTTTTATATTTATTTTATTTTTTTTTTTCTTGAAAAGTTTCCTTAAAATCTCGAGGGTGCGATGAGTTCCTTTTAAAAGTGTTCGTACACCTCATCGCTCGTCTTCGAGTTAATCCGTTTTACATTCTTCGGGAGTTACTATCTCATTCACTGGGTTCTAATCTCCTAAGCTGCGGACTTAACTGGCTTGGACTTTGAGATATCGAATTCTATTTTTGTTTGTGAGGGGTGGGGTGAAAAATAATGGTGAAGATACTTTATATATATTTTAAGGTGAGGAAAATCGTTTGGGTTTTTATATATATTTTTTATTCTTTTCATCCAAGAAAATAAATAGTTTTCATTCTCATTTTTACATTTAGCTGGAAGAATGAATTTAGTTGAATTTGTCGTTTTGAATACTTGATTAGTTAATGCGAGGTCATTTGTTTGGGCCATTTTTTATATCTGCGCTTTTGGGACTATATAGGGTGAGAATTTTTAAATCGGTAAAGTACTTATTTGATGGGTAAAAGGGATAAACACCGGATTATTTTCATTGTCCGAAGAAGAGTGGATTAAGGTAAAATAAACTTTTATTTGTATCATTGTTACTGTGCGTGAAAAATTAGCTGGACTTTAAAAACGATGATCCATTAAGTTATATATAGAAATATATATATATATATATAAGCAATGATGATTTGGAATTATGTAATGTGGTTTGAAAGTATAAGAGATCAAATTTTAATGAGCGAATTGAATATGTAATTTATCTTGACATTGGTTTAAAACATGAATTTTAAATGTACTTGTTCAATTTTTTGCCTACATATAATGTCCTAATTATCAGAATGCTTCATAAAAATAAGAGCTACTGTATTTATAAAACCATTTAAAAATAATTTAATTTTAAAAATTTATATATAAATACAATCGAATGATTATTTTTATTGTCCAAAAGTAAAGATAAGGATTGGTAAGGTAAGAGTAACGATTGAAGAAAAAAACTTTTATTTGTAACATTGTTACTAGTGCATTAGTGCATGCAGATAAACATGACTTAAAAAAAGAAATTAATTATGATATGTATATATAAATATATATATATATATATTTATATATATTTATATATATATATATATATATATTTATATATATTTATATATATATATATATATATATTTATATATATTTATATATATATATATATATATATATATATAGGTCTCCACTGGACCCACTATTGGTTTGTTGGGCCAAAGATGATGATGTTGATATATTGTTTATAAATTCGCTTTGGCCAACTCTCTGTATTGATAAAGCAAAGACAACAATTTTTTATTTGTAGATAACTTTGGATTTATAGATATACTTGGCTCTGAAAATGTATAAAAATATGTATAAATATCAGAATAATTTTCATCACCAATATTTTGCGACAGTGAAGTTCTATTAAATGTTGATGCAAACCTTCATTCAGAAACATTTTGAGTATTAAAATACTTGTAAAATTTGACATAACTTCGGAAAAAGCTGGGCAATAATATTTTTTAAATCCGCTTTAAAAATAATAAAATATTGATGCATTATGAATGAAATAGGGAATAGACCTTACTCTTCAGCAATATAAGGTTCTTAAAATAATTCAATAAGAAATTCAAAAATTAACAAGATATATTTCACTGCTTTTACTCGCTGCTGCTTCGAGTTAATCCGTTTTACATTGTTCGGGAGTTACTATCTCATTCACTGGGTTCTAATCTCCTAAGCTGTGGACTTAACTGGCTCGGACTTTGAGATATCGAATTCTTTTTTTATTTTTGCGATCTGGGGGTTGAAGAAAATAATGGTGAAGATCCTTCTTTTTTTTTTCTTAAAAGGAGAGGGAAGAAAGTCGTTTTGGGTTTCTATATATTTTTTAAGTCTTTTCATAAGAGGAAATAAATAGTTTCCATTCTCATTTTTACTTTTTTTTTCTGGAAGAATTATTTTAGAGGAATTTCTTGTTTGGAATACCTGATTAGTTTATATGAGTGTATTTTTTTAAAAACTATTATTTGTCTTATATCTGCGTGATTGACTACATAGGGTGATAATTTTATTCGTTGAAGTACTTATTTGATTTTTAAAAAGGATAAGCGCCGGATTATTTTTATTGACCGAAAAACAGGATTAAGAGATATAAACATTTATTTGTAACGTTGTTAATAGTGCATAAAATATAAACATGAGTTTTAAATTATATTAAGTTATGTGTGTGTATAGCGATGGATCCTGTTGGCTGACTGTCTGGAGCTAAATACTACAGCTTTATACTAGTTTTTTTTTTTTTTGGGCATTTATTTATTTTGTATCTGCGTGATTGGGACTATACAGGGAAATAATTTTATGGGTAAAAGGGATAAGCTCCGGATTATTTTCATTGTCGGAAGAAACAGTAAGGATTAAGGTAAAATAAACTTTTATTTGTAACGTTGTTACTAGTGCGTGAAAATAATTTATTGTTTTTTAAATAAAAGAAATATTTTGTATATAATATTATATATATAGGAAAATATTAGAGCTTTACTGTACAAATTTCACATATCATTGATTTTTATATTCATTCATGATTATATTGTTTTTAAAACACAAATATTAAATTCATTTGTCAATTTTTTTTTTTCCTACATAAAAATTACCGAAACATCAGAATATTTTATGTAAAGAAAGACTCTTGTATTTACAGAATTGTTTAAATAATTCAGTTCTATCAAAAGTATGCATATATATATATATAATCACTGTATTATTTTCATTATCAGAAAGCAGTAAAGACTACGGTAAAATAAAATTTTATTTGCACGTTGTTCCTAGTGTATAAAAAGCTAAACATGATTTTAAATAAACATTCAACTATTAAATATATATATATATATATGTGTGTATATTAATAATAGTAATTTTAATTTTGTGACAGTATTTGAAAGAAGAATAGATATAGTTATAAAAAACGAATTGCAGATGTAAACAGTCTTTATATTAATTCATGCTTATATTGGCTTTTTAAAATATACATATTGAAATCTTTTGTTCAATTTTTGGCCAACATAGAGAGCCGAAATAACAGAATGCTAAGTGTAAAAAAGAGCTTTGTCTTTATAGAACAGTTTAAAAATAATTTCAGTTCTCTAAAAATTAATTTATATATATAATAGCTGGATTATTTTCATTGTCCGAAAAACTATAAGGAGTAAGATAAAATTAACTTTTATTTAAAAATAAAGTAAATAAACTTTTACTTTATGTTTTAATAACTAAAAATAAACTTTTTGTAAGTAAAATAAATACATAATTATTTAAATATATCTAAAAAATGTATTATTATTATGTATTATAAATACATAACGATTATAATTTTATGCTCGTTACTAGTGCAAAAAATAAACTTGATTTTAAATAAAGTAATTAATTATGTTATCTATATATATATATATATATATATATATATATATATATATATATATACATATACATATATATATATATACACTATATATATATATATATATATATATATATATATATATATATACATATACATATATATATATATACATATATATATATATATATATATATATATATATATATATATATATATACATATACATATATATATATATGTATATATATATATATATATATATATATATATACATATACATATATATATATATGTATATATATATATATATATATATATATATATATATATATATATATATATATATATATATATATATATATATGTGTGTATATATATGTATATATATATGTATATATATATATATATATATATATATATATATATATACAGAATTTATTCTTTTATTTAAAAGCCATGTTTATTTTCCCGCATTAGTAACAATGTTACAAATAAACATTAGTTTTCTTAATCATGAACTGTTTTGGACAATGAAAATAATCCAGCGCTTAACCTTTTAACTATAAAACACTTAAGTACTTTACAGACTTAAAATTCTTACTATACATAGTCCCACACTCACGCAGATACAAAACAAATAAAAGTAAAAAAAAAGCCCTCATATAAACTAATCATGTATTCCAAACGGCAAATTCAACTGAAAAAATTCTTCTAGGGAAAAGTAAAAAATGAGAATGATAACTATTTATTTCCTGGAATGAAAAGATAAAAAAAAAATATATATAAAAAATCCAAACGACTTTCATCCTCTTTTTTAAAAAATTAAATGAAGGATCTTCACCATTATTTTCATCAACCCCAGATCGCACAATAAAAGAATTCGATATCTCAAAGTCCGAGCCAGTTAAGTCCTCAGCTTAGGAGATTAAAACCCAGTGAATGAGATAGTAACTCCCGAAGAATGTAAAACGGATTAACTAAGCCGAGCAAATAGGTGTACGAACACTTTTAAAAGGAACTCATCGCACCCCCACCACATTTTAAGGAACTTCTCTTTTCAAGAAATAAAAAAAAAAAAATGAAGCAAATATAAAAAAAAAAAAAACGTATTTTCAGAGTATTTGACGTACATCAGAGAAGATTTCACACCAACTCTTTATTTTTTTTATTATTATTGATCATCGCGAGGAAAAATAATTCTATGAGTTTTTCCAGCTTTTTTAGGAAGAGTGTGATCAGGTGTGAAAGCAGTGAAACATATCTTGTGAATTTTAGAATTTCTTAATGAATTACTTTAAGAACCTTATATTTCAGAAAGTTGAAGCTCTTTCCCTTTTTCACTCAAGAGCTATTCAATATTTTATTATTTTTTTTTTTTATGGAATTTGAAATATTATTGTAATTTTTTACATGTTATATAAAGTTTTACATGTTATAATACTCAAAACTTTTAGAATGTTTTTTGTTGAATGATGTTTTGTATCAATATTTAGTAGAATTTCACTTTCATAAAATGTTGATAATAGAGTAATTCTGATATTTATACAGATTTTTATTCATTCTAAAGCGAAAAAGTATATCCTTTTAATTATAGAAAAGATATTTAGAAATAAGAAATTATTTTCGTTATTTGAACAATACAGAGAGGGCCAAAGTGCTTATAACATATTAGGTTTATGAATTGAAGTAATTTGTTTTGAATCACGATCATCGTTAAAAAAACTATTTGTATAAAAAAAAAATATATATATATATATATATATATATATATATATATATATATTATATATATAATATAAGAAATCCAAACGATTTTCTTCCTGTCCTTTAAGAAAAAAATAAAGGATCTTCACCATTATTTTCTTCAACCGGCAGATCACACAAATAAAAGAATTCGATATCTCAAAGTCCGAGCCAGTTAAGTCCGCAGCTTTGGAGATTAGAACCCAGTGTATGAGATAGTAACTCAAAGAATGTAAACGAATTAACTCGAAGACGAGCGATAAGGTGTACGAACACTTTTAAAAGGAACTCATCCCACCCTCTCGAGATTTTTAGGAACTTCTTTTTTTCAAAGAAAAAAAAATAAATATAAAAAAAATCGAAATTTCAGAGTATTTGACGTACATCAGAGAAGATTTTTATGGCAAACTCTTCATCTTTTGTTAGTATTGATCTTCGTGAGGAAAAGCCAATTCTAAGTGAGTTTTTCCAGCGGTTTTTCAAAGAGGGTGATCAGGTGTGAAACTGGAGTAAAAGCAGTGAAACATATCTGGTGAATTTTAGAATTTTTTATTGAATTATTTTAAGAACCTTCTATTTCTGAAGGTTGGTGACCTTTTTCCTGCTTCATTCAAGATATATTCAATATTTTATTATTTCTATACTGAATTTAAAATATTATTGTCACTTTTCCAAAGTAAGTATAAAGTTTAAAGTATTTTAACACCCAATTCTTTTGAATGAAGTTTTGTATCAATATTTAATAGAACTTCACAGTTATAAAATATAGGTGATGAAAGTGATTCGGATATTTACACAGTTTTTTATTCATTTTTAAGAACCAAATATACCTTTTTGATTTCTATAAAAGATATTTACAAAAATAAAATTATTTTCTTTGTCTTAACATTACAGAGTGTTGGCCTTAGCGATTTTGTAGACAATATATATCTATGAACAGCATAATCAGTAGCGCAACAAACCGATGGTGGGCCCAGTGCAAGCCTATATATACACTCAAGAATCAAAACATTATGACCACCCCTAAATTTTGCAATGAACTCGCCTGGAGGGACGTGGAAGGCACGTGATCAGGTAGAAGTGGTATTTAACTGCTGCTGGAGAGTCTGAATAATCATTCTTTCACTTACTTCTGTGTGATGGGAAAGGCTGGGGTGGATCTGCGACTTTGATAGAGGGCAGACTGTAATGGCTCGGAACAAGTATTTCGAAACTGCACGACTCGTGGGTTGTTCGCGATCTACAGTTGTTAGTACTTATGCAAAGTGGATGAATGACGGGGTGAAACCAGCAGTAGACGACATGGTGTTGGTCGTCCACACGCTATCAAAGAAAAAGGTCGTCGGAGACTGTCTCGCATGGTGGTAAAAAAAACCGGAGCCAGACGGTGATCGACAGCCCAATACAATGCCCAAGAGCAATATCGGAGCACACTGTTCAGCGGACACTGTTGGATATAGGCTACACAGCAAACGTCCCACTCGTGTGCGTTTGCTGACCAAAGTCATCGCCAACTGCCCTGCGCTGGGCCGGGAACATCGTGACTGGTCCATGGATCAGTGGGAGAGAGTTGCCTGGTCAGATGAATCACAGTTTGTCATTCATCCCGCCGATGGCCGTGCCAGGATACGCCGTCTTCTAGACGAACAGTTGCTCACTCAATGTACAGTAGGTCATACACAGGCCGGTGGTGGTGGTATTATGCTTTGGGGGACGTTCTCTTGGGCGTCTCTGGGACCCGTGGTTGTGGTAGAGCAGACCATGAATGCTACAGGGTATCTGAATATCATTGAGGACCAGTTGCACCCTTACATGGCTCCCTGTTTTTCCAGCTGGAAATGGAATGTTCCAACAGGACAACGCCCCTTTTCACAAGGCTAAAATTGTGTTGAGTGGTTCCAGAAACATGATGCTGAATTACAGTTAATGTCCTGGCCGTCTAAGTCACCGGATCTCAATCCGATAGAACACATTTGGGGTGTCCTGGGACGGCAGCTCAGAGTTTAAAACCACCAATTCGCAATATCTCGGATTTGCGTGACCGTTGCTTAAACATCTAGTACAATCTGTGTCCGGCCATACACCAAGGACTTGTGGCATCCATGCCAAGGCGGGTTGAAGCTGTGTTGAGCGCCAAAGGTGGGCCAACTCGTTATTGATAGGTGGTCATAGTGTTTTGGCTCTTGAGTGTATATATATATCATAATTAATTCTTTGATTTAAAAGTCAGGTTTATTTCCATACACTAGTAACAACGTTACAAATGAAAGGTTATTTTACCATATTCATTACTTTTCTTTGGACAATAAAAATAATCCCGCGATTATATTTATATATAACTTACATAGAACAGAAGTTATTTTAAAGGATTTTTTAAATATAATAGCCCTCCTTTTTATTAAGAATTCTGATAATTAGGGCATTATATGTAGGCAAAAAATTTAACAAATACCCTCAATATTTATGTTTTAAAACCAATATAAAGATTAATTAAATCTTCAATTCGTTCTTTAAAACTTCATCTCAAACTTTCAAATCCCATTACATAATTCCAATCATTATTGTAAATATATACATGTATATATTTACATATTTATATAATCATTAAGTTATTAATTACAATTACTATATATAATATAATGGATTATTTTTTTAAAGTTCAGTTTAATTTCACGCACTAGTAACAACTTTACAAATACAACTTTATTTACCTTAATCGTTACAGTTTCTTCGGACAATGAAAATAATCCGGTGCCCTTTTAACCATAAAATTAGGACTTTAACGATTTAAAATTATCACTCTATATAGCTCGAATCACGCAGATATAAAACGAATAAAAGTAAAAAAAAGTCCTCATATAAACTAATAATGCATTCTAAACGACAAATTCAACTAAAATAATTCTGCCAAGTAAAAGTGAAAATGAGAATGAAAACTATTTATTTCCTCAGATGAAAACAATAAAACAAATGTATAAAAACTCCAAACGACTTTCCTCCTCTTCTTTTAAGAAAAAACAAATAAAAATATCTTCACCATTATTTTCTTCAACCCCCAGATCGCACAATAAAAGAATTCGATATCTCAAAGTCCAAGTCAGTTAAGTCCGTAGCTTAGGAGATTAGAACCCAGTGAATGAGATAGTAACTCCCGAAGAATGTAAAACGGATTAACTCGAAGCCGAGCGATGAGGTGTACGAAGACTTTTAAAAAGGAACTCATCGCACCCCTGGCGATTTTGGAACTTCTCTTTTCAAGAAATAAAAAAAAAAATAAAATAACTATAAAGAAATGAATTTTCAGAGTATTTGACGTACATCAGAGAAGATTTCACGGTAAGCTCTTTCCTCCTTTTTTTTTATTATTATTGATCATCGCGAGGAAAAATAATTCTATGAGTTTTCCAGCGTTTTTTGAAGTGTGTGATCAGGTGTGAAACTGGAGTAAAAGCAGTGAAACATATCTTGTGAATTTCAGAATTTCTTATTGAATTATTTTAAAAACCTTCTATTTCTGGGAATTGAAGCTCTTTTCAATATTTCATTCAAGATGTATATAATATTTTATTATTTTTATACTGAATTTGAAATATTACTTTAATCTATACAAAATCAGTGTAAAATATAAACTTTTACAAGTATTTTAATACTCAAAATTTTTCAATGATGTTTTGCATCAATATTTACTTAAACTTTACAGTCATAAAATATTGGTTATTCTGATATATATACAGATTTTTATACATTTGTTGAGCCAAAACTATCTTTTTAAATTCTAGAAATGGTATCTACAAAGAGAAGCTATTTCTTTCACTTTAACAATACAGTGAGTTGGTCAAAGCAATTTTATAGACAATATATGTCCATCATCAACATCATCATCAGTGACGCAACAGCCCCATGGTGGGCCCAGGGGTCCCAACATAATTATAAATCATCTTTTTTAATATGTATATATACATACCATAATTTATTCTTTTATTTAAATGTCATATTTATTTCTATGCACTAGTAACAACGCCACAAATTAAAGTTTAGTTACGGTAATCCTTACTCATTTTTCGGAAAACGAAAATAATCCGGCGATTATATTTATACATAAGTTTTATAGGACTGAAATTGCTTTAAACAGTTCTTTGAATACAATAGACCTTCTTTACATTAAGCATTATAATAATTAGGGTTTTTATGCAGGCAAACAAATTAAATAAAAACCTTCAATATTTATGTTGTAACACCAATATAAAAATTAATTATCCGTAAATCGTATATTAAAACAATATATCTTATACTTTCAAATCATCATTGTTAATATATATATATATGTCATAAATCATCCCTTTTATAAATGTGTATATAAATATATATATATAATATATACATAATTAATTCCTTTATTTGAAAGTCGTGTTTTGTTTCATGCAGTATTAACAACGGTGCAAATAAAAGTTTATTTCCCATTAATCCTTATTGTTTTTCGCACAATGAAAAAAATCTGACGCTTATCCCTTTTAACCATAAAATAAGTACTTTACCGACTTAAAATTCTTACACTATATAGGGCCAATCACGCAGATACCAAAACAATATAGGAAAAAAGCCCCTCATATAAGCTAATCATGTATTCCAAACGGCTAATTCAACTAAAATAATTCTTCTAGGAAAAGTAAAAAATGAGAATGAAAACTATTTATTTCCCCGGATGAAAAAGAATAAAAAAAATATATAAAAAATCCAAACGACTTTCTTCCTCTCCTTTTAAGAAAAAAATAAAGTATCTTCACGATTATTTTCTTCAACCCCCCAGATCGCAAAATAAAAGAATTCGATATCTCAAAGTCCGAGCCAGTTAAGTCCGCAGCTTAGGAGATTAGAACCCAGTGAATGAGATAGTAACTCCCGAAGAATGTAAAACGGATTAACTCGAAGCCGAGCGATGAGGTGTACGAACACTTTTAAAAGCAACTCCTCGCACACCCTCGTGATTTTAAGGAACTTCTCTTTTGAAGAAAAATAAATAAAATAGCTATAAAAACGAATTTTCAGAGTATTTGACGTACATCGAAGAATATTTCACGGCAACTCTTTATTTTTTTATTATTATTGATCATCACGAGGAAAAATAATTCTATTTGTTTTTCCAGCGACTTTCGGAAGTGTGTGATCAGGTGTGAAACTGTAGTAAAAGCAGTGAAACATATCTGGTGTATTTTAGAGTTTCTTATTCAATTATTTTAAGAACCTTCTATTTCTGAAGTTTGAAGCTCTCTTCCCTACTTCAGTTAAGAAGATGTATTCAATATTTTATTATTTTATACTGAATTTAAAATATTACTCTAACCTTTCCAAAGTAAGTATAAAGTTCAAAGTTTTACACATATTTTAATACTGAAACTTTTTTTCAATTTTCTTTGTAGCAATATTTATTAAAACTTAACGTCATAAAATATTGGCGATTAAAGTGATTCTGATATTTATAAAGATTTCTATTCATTTGTAGAACCGACGCTATTTTTTGAATTCTAGAAAAGATATTTACAAATGAGAAAATATTTTCGTTACAAGAATACAGAATTAATACTCCAAAATAATACTCAATTTTAAAGGTGCAATTTTTTTTTATTGATGTTTTTTATCAATATTTAGTAGAACTTTAAGGTCATAAGATATTAGTGATGAAAGTGATTCTGATATTTATACATAATTTTATTCATTTTTTAGAACCAAATATACCTTTTAAATTTTAGAAAAGATATTTACATAGAAGAAAATATTTTAGTTACTTAAACTATACAGAGAATTGGCCAAAGTGACTTATAAGATATTAGATTTATGAATTGGAGAAACTTGTTTAGAATTATAATGAGCCTAAATAAATTAAAATCATTTGTATAAGCAGAGAGAATGGAAACGAAAAATCTGAAGGTGGGAATGTAATTAAGAAGTTAAAAATAGAGAGTGTGTTTCATCATCCTCATCATCCTTGGCATAACAACCTTATGGTGGTTCAAGGTCATCTGTCTACTGTCAGATTTCAGGACAGGGGATGATTTCTTTTTTTGGGTGTAGGGTTGTCAGCCTTACGCCCGACGCTCATATCCGACCGGGACCTACATTTTAAAGTGGATCCAAAAAAACACCTACAAACATCCATGGCACCTACGGGACTCCAACGCTGTCTCAGAGAGCGCCAAAGCGCTAGTCACTATGCCATCAGGCCCCAGAAGCATGTTTAGAAACCAAATATATCACTCTTTGAGATGTTTGGTTTAAATTATGGCGCTAAAATATGAATGTGGTGTAGTAGCTCCTGAATAATGCTTAATCTGCTACATATCTCCTACTCAATGTATAAATGACATCAAGTCCATTTCCTTGGCGTTTTAAAACAATTATAATAAGGCGAATGAAAATATATCGCAGTAAGGTTTTATATTATATTATAAAATATTTAAATAATATAATGCCATCATCATAATGCGACATTATGATAGAAATACCTCGCAATTGATCCACATGTTCCACATTCGAGTCCTGACGGTGCCACAAATGTTTGTAGTGGTTCGGAATCCACTTTAAACCGTAGGTTCATATCCGATATGATAGTGGTAGGGAGTAGGGCTGACAAATCTACTTCGTAAAAAGAAAAAAAAAATCCTTTCTCGAAATTTGCCAGTAGTCAGTTCTTGCACATAATTCTAAACAAGTTAATTTATCCACTCAGACATTAAAACCTGTGTATGAATGTGTATTGATAAACTAATTCCAGAATGTTGTAAAAGGAATGAACTCGAGCCATGACATGAAATGAATTAACTCGAGCCAGCATAGGCACACTTTTAAAAGAAACTCATTTGCATTTCCTGGAGATTTTAATGTATTTCTTTTTAAATTAAAAATTAAATATGCAACTAAAAAGAATTTTCAAAATATTTGACGTGCATCGAAGAACGTTTTACCGTAAATATATTCTAGTTTTTATATTATTTTTATTGCTCACTGTAAAGGAAAATACTTCTAATAGTTTTTCCCGGATATTTCAGAACTGCGTGGTCAGGTGTGAAAATTGAAGTAAAGATTATGAAATTCATCTCTAGAATTTTAGAATATCTTATTGAATTACTTTAAAGACATTATATTTCATAAAGTTGAAGTTCTTTACATATTTCATACTTAAAATTTTTAAATATTTAGTAATTTTAATGCAAAAACATTAAATGTTATTTTAACTTTACGTGGTAATGTATACTTCTGTAAATATTTTATGAAAGAAATCACTAATTAAACTTTTCAGAGAACTTTGCAGAAAATAAGTTGATATTTAAAAATGTTCTCATAATAATTTTGAATAATTATTCATTGTTAATTCAATTAATTAATTATTTTAATTTTAAAGTAAATATATGAACAAGTACATTGTTTCATCATTCTAATAATTTTAATATTCTAATAATTAAATTAACTAACCACAAAGACACAAATACTGTATAAATTTAATATAATTACAGAATTACATCAACTTGATATGTCTATTATATAACAAATAGCTGCATTTCAGCAAATATTAAATTGATATTAATTAGAACTTACTTTTTGTTAATTATCATATATTAGATTTAATCAAATATAAATGATTTTGACAATGCAAATAATTTAAATTCCTTTAGAGAATACGTATATTGATGCTGTAATTGTACAAATATTAATTTAATTACATAATATTCTTAAAAAAAGACTCATATCGGTAATTTATATGTTTTGTTTAACAAAAGCAGAAGGAATTGATTTAATAGAATGGTATAGGAATATACACATCCGAAAACTGAAAACTCGAATGATATTTCTATTAATTTAATAATTATTTAATTATTAATTAATACTAAATTAATTAAATTAAATTAATTATTATTAACTAAATTTTATCATTAATAAGAAGAATTCAATAAATTAAATTTTTCTTCTTTAAATATTGTAAGAGAAAAGTGGATCTCATACGTTGTCACTAAAAAAAAAAATAATTTTAATAACATAAGATTTAAATTGAGCTATATAAAAGCTATTATTGGTATAAATTTCATTTAGTTTTTTTTTTGGACATTATGTATTATTCACGTTACTTTTGTACATTGTCTATTGCTTTTGATATATATATATATATATATATATATATATATATATAATAGAAAATGTAATAGAATATATATATATATATATATATGTATATATATATATATGTGTGTGTGTGTGTGTGTGTGTGTGTGTGTGAATGTATATTTGTCATCGATTCTTTCATAAGTAAGCGGCCTGTTGGCCAATTGGATAGCGCTCTGGCCTTTGTACCACATGCTTCAGATTCGAATACTGGCGGTGCTATGGATGTTTGTTAGTGGTTTGGAATCCACGTTAAACTATGGCTTCAGGTCTAATTAAGCCAAAGTGTGCACAAAAAGACCTTAGAGAGACAAAAACCAAACCAAATCTCATGTGTAAAGTAAGCATGAGATGGACATAGGTAGTCGATTCGAACATTAGTCTATCCCTGCCAGATGGCTGGCCAACCATTAGGCCAGCCATTATCATATTTAATAATTTTCACATTTTATTAAAAGTTATTTATTCATTTTAGTGTTCTTTTGTTGGACGAATGGCTAGCGCTCTGGCGTTCGGTACCACAGGTATCGGGTTCAAATCCCGGCTTTGCCCATGGGTGTTGTAGTGGTTCGGAATCCACTTTAAACCGTAGGTCCCTGTCCTAATAGGATCGTAGTAGAGTGCTGCGGGGCGCTGTTACTCCGCGTCCGTGGCTTACCATCAAGTTACACGCGCCCCCTGGGTAATGCAAAGTGAGTAACGTCTGTGCAGCCCTTATAGACATCCAAAGACATCCATGTCTGTTTACCAGCTGCATTAGAAAAAAAGTGTTCTTTTAAACATTGTTTTAATTATATCTGCAATATATTTCTCTTCATCGAAAAATAATCGGATTATAAACTTATTTTTATTATTTTGTATTAATTATGTTAATATTATTCTATTTTAACATATATTATTTTTAAATATATTATTTTTATTATAAATAAATATTTATAACTAAATAGTGAAAATTTTTCTTTTAATTATATACTTTTAATAAAAACTATATACTTTAAAGTCAAGCTTCATTATTTAGAAAATCTAAAAAAAGTATGGAAATATAATAGCACACTCTTTTATCTTAAAAATAATTAATTAGCGTTTTATAGTGCTGTAGAAAACATTAGACATTTTTAAAATTATTATTCAGAATCTTTTTTTTAAATTTTCCTGTTATTGTATAGAGTAACTAACTTAATGGAACATGTCGAGATATAATCAATTATTATCACCATGCACAAAATTAAAAAATCTTGACATGAATTTCTTTTCAATGTTATAAATTTATATTCAATGAATATATTATTTTCTAACCTTGCAGGGATATATCAGATGAATATTTATTTAGCCAATTACACGTGCATATTAAATTCGGTTCACAACAAAAGCTAGTAAAATAAAACCACGTATACGAGACTGTATTCAAAAATGTTGAAAATTAATGAATGTCTGGTGTATATGGTTGTTACTTTTTTTTGCAGGATGTTCATGTTTGCAAATCGTCTAGACATATTTGTGATATCAGTTCTTTTTAATAACATTTCGTAACAATGATTTTAACAGATTTGAAAAAAAAAAAGAAATTTTGCTCAACTTAAGAGTAATTTTAAAGTTTTTGAAAGAGTACAGGACAATTTCATACTTGACTGAGACACAAATCATTTTGAAAATTAAACTTTGTTTTTTGTAAAAATTAGCTGACATGCTACATTTGTATAAAAACCTTTTAATTTACGTGAACTGAAAAATATAGGGTTTAAAAACCATTTTTTGCTGGTAATGATCCTCAAACTATTGAATAATTATGCCAACTTGTATGATTATGATCCATGAATGAACTGAAAAATATAGAGTTTAAAAATTATTTTTTTGCTGATAATGATCATCAAACTATTGAATGATTATGCGAACTTGTATGCTAATGATCTATTATGCAAACACTTATAATTATACTCTATTATGCAACCATTTATAATTACACTCTATTATGCGAACATAATTTCAAACTTCTATTATGCAAACCTCTATTATACAGACATGTAAACCATTATGTTCTAGATCTCTTTTTATACATAATAGTGGGATTAATTTTAAGTTATTGAAAAAAAGCAAAATATAAAAATATGTATTAATACTTAATGTGGAACAGTTTCAAAGTTATGGCAGCATATATAAATAAGTGTAATATTTTGAATACATACATTTAATTATTGAAATAATCCTATTTTGTAGGATAGTTGGACTAATTTTTAGCAATACAGAAGTTATATTCAAGTTCCTGTAATAATATTTTCAAAAAGGATTGCAAAAAAAAGTTTTGATATACAGAAATTTCGTCCAAATATTTCATTGCAAATATCCTTTAAATATTAATGAATTTATGATCCAAATCAATAATTTCCATTTAAATACATTAATACATTTACAGTAATCGATATTAAATTAATATATCCTACAAATGTACATTAATTTATATTTATCTATTAGAATTTACTTTACATATGCATCAAAAAAAGAAGAAAACAATTGTTTGAACATCAAATGCAGTTCAAACAATCTTTCAAATAATTTAATTCCACACAATAAATATTTGTTCTGTAATATTCGTTAAACTTAGTTTAAATGCTGTTTCTGTATCTCTTCTATTACAAAGTCAACGGTACTTAGTATAATTAATAACATTTTGCAGTAATTGTTTCAGAAAATCATTGAAAAATTCTATGTTTATATGTTGGTTCTGCGTTTCATATTTAATTATCTGAAATTATATTACACTAATAGATATTATTCAGTATTTATCACCTATAGTGCGTTAATAAATATTTTACTTTGGTAATTTTAATTATTTTACTTTGGCAATACTTTTTTGGCAATTTGCAAACTTTGCTTTACTTTGGCAAAACATATTAAAAAGTTCAAAAAAATCAGTTCGAAAATTCACAGGAAAATATGCTCAATATAATAAAAATTCCTTATTCGTGATAATATAATGTCTAATGTAAGAAACTCCACTAATCAAATTTTTGCTTTAAAAATTTTAATATCATTACTGAATAAGTTTTAATACAGTAACCGAATAAAATATTAAAATACTTTAAAATAAACAGTGCCGACATAAATACTATTATTTGTTTAATTCAAATATGACAACTAAATCGGTTACAGGAACATTTGCAAATGTGATATGTTTTATGAACTATGCAAATGTGATATGTTTTTTTGAACTATGCAAATGTGATATGTTTTATGAACTATGAAAATGTGATATATTTTATAACATAAAGAAATAAATAATATTTCTGTGCAGCTGACAAAAATATTTAAAATGTTTACTATAATATCCTATATTCATTAAAAATCTTTTGCTAAAGACGTTTGAAATTTTATAGTTTGATAAATACACTCATGTCCATAAATTAAGGATAATTCAGAATCCCACAGAAATTGAACCCTAAAATAAAAATTTCACCTGTAGAATTACCACACACATCTTGAAGAAGAATATGCAAATTACAGGAAACCACCAGATGGCGCGGATAGTACGTCACAATGGCGAGTGTAAGAGAGGGGTATATAAGGAATGGTGACAAAAGAAGTAAAAAATTGTTCACAAGCTCTTTAAAAAGCATTTCAGTGCAATAACCGCATAGTTATGGCACGAAGGAAGCATTTGGCCGATTTTTTACGTGGTAGAATTATCGGACGACTGGAATGTGGACGTACCCAGCTGGAAGTATCCGAGGAACTTGGAATCGACCAGAGTGTCCTCTCAGGCTTTGGCAACGATTCCAAGATGATGGTAATGTGAGTAGATGTTACAGCACAGGTCGCCCCCGAGTTACAACGCCGAATGAGGACCGGTATTTAGCAGTTACTGCCAAAAGAAACAGACGGAGTACAGCATCAGACCTATCTCGTCAGCTCTCTTCAGCTACCGGTACGACAGTTTCAAGGCAGACCGTGTACAGACGCTTAGGGCACATTGGTATATATGCTCGTAGGCCTGTCAGATGTGTTCCACTTACCGCAACTCACTGTCACCTTCGATTAACCTGGGTAGAGACCATGCATTGTGGACACCGCAACAGTGGTCTGGTGTAATGTTTTCCGACGAGTCCAGGTTTAGTTTGCAGTCTGATTCTCGCCGGGCTTTTATATGGAGAGCGCTAGGTACCCGTTAAGTAAAAATTTAACGTTTAATTTCTAAAATACCTAAAAAACAAATAAAAATTTCAAAGTCAAAAAATAATTAATTTAAATTAAATTTTTCATTCAAATATCAAATATTATTTTCATTCAATTATTTAAACTCAACTAATGAAATTAGATTGAAATTGAAATTTTTAACATTTTTAAATATTTATTTATCGTTAATTTTCTTTAGAAAGTAGTAGTTTTATTTAATTAAACAAAAATTATAAAGAAGTCTTTCGTAGTTTTCCATTATACAGATAAAAATAACAAGTCTTAATAAAAACGGATTTAACTTTTTACTATCGTAAATTTTATGCTGTCTATTGTTTCATCATTTTTAATTTATTAATTATTTAAACTATTTTTATTTTGTTACTTTTTTTGTGTGAATATTATGCAATATTTGATGAAAGTGATTTTTTGAACAAAGTATGTCTTAAAGTATATTTTTAGAATAAATAATTAAGATTTTAATTATATTAAAACAATCAGTAGTAAAACAGTCTTTGAAATTTTTGCTTCACACAAGATGTAAAAAACAATACATTTAGTCAAAAATAATTGTATCTCTATGTATTACACTTAATTATGAGAAACACAGATGGAGTCATACAGAAATGTATTACTTTACATATACAAACTGTTTCATATAATGACATTTTTATGAAATATAATATACTGTTCTATTGTCCAATACAAAGAGAGTTTTAAGATACTGTGAAACAAATCTTGCATCTAAAAAATTTAATTATATAAATTATATATTTTATCAGATACATATTACACGTATCAAAACAGGAACAAATATATACGAAAGTCGCAGATAACTTAAATAATATGCTAAACAAGTTTTCAAATTGTTTATTTTAAATAACATTAAGCATTTATTTATAATTATTATAATCTCAAATTCATTTAAAACTGATTGAATTTAATAATATATAACATATTTAATATTATTTCACTTTTATATCAATTTATTTTTAAGGAATTTAAAAATACAATTATAATTAAATAATTAAATGATATATATTATTTTTAATTCTAAACAGATTATACATGACTAGCAAATTTCTCTAATAAAATCACCCATCAATATTGAGTTTATGCAACAAAATTTATCCAGAAAAACAAATTTTAAATCTTCTGCTCTTTATATTCTAATAACTAAGTAAGGATAAGACTAAATTTAAACAATATACATTTTATTATTAATTTTAAATTGTTTCTCAAATATGTAATTGAAGATTCCTTAAAATAAATACATTTACCAAACAAATATGTTCCACTTTCAGCGAGCTTATCAGGATGTAATACGTCGTCAAGTATACCCTATTTCTTTCAATTGTTGAGGCTCCCATTGAATTCACTAGAGGAAATCGATTTGAATTTCCAGTACACTCTTTTGCCGATAGTAAACATTGATTTTACAGAGAAAAAATACCGAGTAAAACGAGAGGACTAAAGTATAAACAATTGTTATTTAAAACTAAAAAAGTAGTTGTGGATGTTAAAAAATGTTTTCTTAAGTAACCGGAATTAAATTATCATTCATTATGTGAATGCTTAATGTTATTTTTATGTTTTCTCTTTTTAGTGATGCTATTATTACTTAAAGTGACGTTTTTTATATCATTACAACCATTTATGGAAAAAAAAAATAACTCTTGAATAGCATAATGCTAATTTTTATGTGGCTAGTATACACTGAGGGAGACTCGTTACCACATAAGTATACCATGCATAGTTAATTGATAAGAGATGGTTTTTTTTTAAGGGTAACTACACTCTATTATTTTTTTAGAGAAAATCTGGTAAAATTCTCAATAGGCAACCAGTCTATCTGTGACAGACACATATTGTCATAATTATCATTGAATCTCCTTGTTTCTGAAAGCAATAACTGTAACTACCCACATATTTAAATCTGAGTTCTCCAGCATACTAAATGCTTTCATTATAAATTTATGCTCATATTTTCATTTTGAGTAAAAAGGAATAAAATGCATGCCATCATATACATTTGCATCATAGAAATTAAATACATATTGGTTTGCCTCTGTAATTTAAAAGCAGCAAATTCATAAAATTTTGATTTAGACTCATAAAAGTTTGATTTCATTTTTATATGGTGAATATTACACTATAAAAAAAATTCAATCAGTTTAAAAACCTTTAAACCAATTTAATACTTTTAAAAATTTATTGAACCTTTAAACTTAAAAACTTTAACTTTTATCTGTGGATGAACATAATTCTTTTGTTCTATTTATTTTATACCAAGTATTGTCAACCATTCTTTTTCGATAGATTTCTTTTTTTTCAATAATATCCTAGTCATAGACAATCTTTTCATTGCAATGTTTTTCAATTCATAAAGTAAATCAATTTAATTCAATCATATCGAAATCATTGATAGAAAAACATGATAAAATAATTTTCTCTTATCCTAGGTACAGTACATTATACAAAATATTATAAAATAAATGATATTCAAATTTTATCATTAAAAACTTGTTAATGCCGCCACTATATTGTTTAACTTGAATGAAATTTTCATATAATAGTAAATAATGTTCTGTGCATTTTTTAACGTTGATACAATTACTATTTTTACGTAGCCATATAAGAAATGCAACATTTCTATTTATGCTTAATGACCTGAATCAAAAGACTTCTAAGGATCAGAATAATTCTGATTAAAAATTAGTTACATTTTAGACATTTTATTGAAAATATTTAAAAATATTTTTGAACCTTTATGCATTATGCATTGATAAAGGTTTTAATATATTTTTGCAAGTTTATTTTTATAAATTATAGTATGCAGTAAGGATTTATTTTCGATATTTAGATAATATTACATACTCATTAAAAAAAAAAATTGTACGACATTTTTTTTTGTCTTCTTAAATTGCATATTAGATTATTTCTGAGCGTTGTTTATTCTCAGGATTAAAAACTTTAAAAAAGAAGATAAATAAATAAATAAATAGCTTTACATTCTGAAAAAATATTTTTACAAGATTGATGGTTTTCTTAATAAGCAACAAAAGTTAAACTAATTTTAAAATAATGCATTTTACTCGTTTAAAATAATGCATTTTACTCGTTTTAAAATAATTGGATTTTATATCAAATAAAAATTTCTAGAGTAATGACCATTTTATAAAAATATAGTTTTTAAATTTCTTTTGTAAATTATGAAATTCTATGCTAAGAATGAATAAAGAATATTTTCCTTAATAAAAAACGTTATTCTGAGTAGTTATATAATTGATGCTCCTTTGTTAAAAACAACCCCAGACAAATTTTATAAAATATCGAATTAAATCATTGGTTTCGATTTTTTTTCCATTACAGAATGTTTGCTAAGAAAAATATTTTTCGAAATTTCTGATGACTTAAATAAATCCATGATAGAAATATTGATACACAAAAAAAACTTAACTAATTAATTTAATTAGAATTTTTCAAAAGATAATAGAACAACCTAACCTTCTTCTTATTCTTTAGCATTTAAATATTAGTTTTAAACAAACCGAAATAACTAAAAGAAGTCAATATGGAAAAATAACTACTATGAAATTGTAATAATGTTTTCCTTTATTTGATTATTCCCATTGTTAAGTAGAATTACAGTGACTTTCATTATAAAATCTTCATCTTCTTGATGTTCTCTTTGTTGGAAAAGGATGTATGATGTATAAAGTAAAGCAGATTCATGGCCCATTTATAAAAGTGTGCACGTTACATAGCTGTTTGCGTAAATGTGAAGGGATGAATTTTGGGAATATCAAGGAGATTCGATGCATTTGTTGCAGGATGTAGGCGTATTCTCAACAAACATAAAAAATAAGAATCTTCCGATTTATTTCTTATACGACACACCTATTTACTCCATAGGAGTGCACCTGATTTTTATTTCTGAAACAAACAACGAAAGATATGTTTTCATATATTAGTTTACTTGTATTTATACTTGTCATGCACTTGATACTTGTATTAGTTTTATATTTGTTGCATATCTTAGTCTTATGTAATATACAAAGCTGTACAATTTCATTTTTAAAATTGTATGATTTTTTTTTTTACATATATCATATAGTATGTGTTATGAAGGAAATAGAAAATTAACTAAAGATGTAATGATAACGTTTTTATAAATAAACTTTAAAATGTTTTTATGCAACACTTCAAAAATCACACTCTATATTTACAACTCCCAAATCGTTGCTGCAAATAATTGAGAATGACATTCTTTTTCCGAACATTACTTCACAAACTCTACCAAAAGTACATCAAAAACCTATAATTCACCTATAGTTGACTACATGTTTACGAATCCTCAACTTATAGAATATATCATAAGATTCCTGAGAGT
>BPLR01009669.1:0-38888 GCA_021605095.1 Caerostris extrusa | reverse complement strand
TCATTTCGAATTTATCATTTAGTGATCTGCAGTTCATTTCGAATTTATCATTTGGTGATCTGCAGTTCATTTCGAATTTATCGTTTAGTGATCTGCAGTTCATTTCAATTTATCATTTAGTGATCTGCAGTTCATTTCGAATTTATCATTTGGTGATCTACACTTCATTTCGAATTTATCATTTAGTGATCTGAAGTTCACTTAGTCCTGATTGCAATTAAGATTTAAAATGATCGATATTTGTGTGAAGTGTTAAAAAAATTTTCACACGGGGTTTTTTTTTTTTTTTTTTTTTTTTTTAATTTTGATATTGCAATAATAGCAATTTCAATTCCAATATTTTCATACTTAGGTACTTACATATTAACGTCACCGCAGCTACAGATTTGGCGGTTTTTAAGTGGCGCCAATATACACTTAAAATTTTCGCGACAAATCATAAAATATATAAAACACTTTATTTAAAATCAAAACACTTTCAAAATTCAAAATACTCTATTTAAAAACAAAGTAGTCAATCAGTTTCGGTGGAAAATGGGCCGATATAGAGTTTAACATAGATTCAAAACAGTCTCTATTTTGGCGCATTGGCAGCTCTTTATTGGCGCAACTTCTGCTGCGGTGGCGTTAATACGTAAGTACCCATACTTATTATAAAAACATTGTCAGTGTCAAGTTATTTTCAACGGCCAAAACTTTTGACCTGTCATACAACAATGAAATGATAGATATGTAGCAAATTCAGCATGTCCCGAAAGGGCCATGACTGCTACACTGCAGTCGTAGTTTTATGACAAACACCTATCAGGAAGCTGGTTCAAAACATTAAAGTGGTCGCAAGCTCCCTTCCCCCAGATAAATATGAATTAATTTTTTTGTGCAATTTATGGTTAAATCATAAAACCCTCAAATAGTTATTTATAGAAAACAGCTTAAACTGGCAGAATGCTTCCATCACAAACGAATTTCTTCTTCTCCTCTTTCTATTTATTAGCTCTGTAAATCTCTCACCAATGCTGAAACATCCCATTTTACTGTAGAATTTCCTTCTTGCCATCTTAAGCATCTGTTCTCTATCCAACTTAAAATACCCAATTTACCACCATTTAATCAGAATTTTAAAATCACTTCTTACTTTGATAATCTCCTCTTTAAAACAAACGGCTATCCCATCATCTCTTTAAACACTTTTTTGAACAATACAAAGATGAACACTTGGAGAGACAAGGTTATTTTGGCCTCAGATGTATCTAAAACTTTGTTGCTCTAATGCAGCTGGCAATACAGAGACAGTTATCTTTTATGCCATAAGCAAGGGCTGCACCGCTGTTACTCATTTAGCACTTCCCAGCGGGCAAGTGTAGCTTGAAGACGCGAGGTGCATTACCCCCGCAGCGCTCTATGATAATATTAGATCGGAACTACAGTTTGAAGTGGATTCGAATCATTACAAACATCTATGACACAGCCGAGATTCGAACTCGATACCTGTGCGGCAGCCACTCTGCCATCAGGCCTCTCTACATTTAAACATTCAATAGCAATCAACAATATAGTTTCCTAAATGTCTTCTTCAGGGCAGATTTCTAATTACAATAGTATTGTAGCAGATGAAGTGCTTGCACTGATTCTAACCAATTCATCATACGTGCGCTCAAGTTAAAAAGTACATCATCTTAACAGACAGACTTTCTGTTCTTCAAGCAGTAAAGAAATTGCAACTTTCAATCCTATCGCGTCGTCGAACTAGCTGCAGCACTATTAACAGAACTGTGACCAATTACGTCAATAATACAAGAAAGCAGGTGGCCAAGGATAAAATGTGGAGAACCTCAACATACCGAAAGACTCCCTAGGAGAGTCGCTGTTGCCACCTTTCGAATGGCAATGGGGCACGACTACCTACAAGAGCATCTCAGCCGCATCGGTCTGACTCGCCAACTTGCCCACTTTGCCCGACTCACTGCTCGACTCGCTCCTGCCCACTTTGCTCCGACTCTAACAGCACTGCAGACTAAGAGGGGGATAAGCTACGAGGGGATGGCAAAAATCTTTACTGGACGGCACGGCGTCGAATGGCCACAGACGGCATTGGCTGAAGAAGAAGAAGCGTCATCAAACATCTAGGAAATCAACTATATCAACTTCTAGGAAGCAACTTAAACAGCATTTTAACAATCTACTTCATCTAGACTCCAAGGCCTATCGATATTACAAAGAATAAACAAGCAGACTCTCTTCCAAAATCAACAGCAAACGCCATCCATTGGATATCGCCAGAGAATCTTATTTTTCAACAACAACAACAAAAAAATAGAATACACTATAAATTACAATCGATGAACGGGTAAACGGAAAATAAGCCGAAGGATTCGTTTTTAAAATCGTCTTACAGCTTCACCCTGTAAATCGAAAGAAAAAATGTGCTGATTTCTAAATTTCGCACAAAAACATACCCATCAAGCCTAAACACTACTGGTCTCACCCCCATCTTCTTTGTGTCTATCCTGCAAAACACCAGAAGTTCTGAAGCATATTTTGCTCCAACAAAGGAAATATGAAAGAGTTAAGAACAATTTCGAATACAAGGTTCTATCTTTTTATTGAATACTAACAAAACCCGGCATACGCTGTCTTGCCAAAAAAAAAAAAAAAAAAAAGGCATTGTAGAAAATTATATATCGCGAATATAGTCTCCATGTTCCAATATAGGTGCATACTCATTTTCATCGATATCGTTTGAACGGTATATAAGAGGAAATGCTGCTGCACCTCTGGTGGCAAGTAACCATAAAGTTGATAGTCCGAACCTTTTTTCCCTACTCGATGATACATAATTACCCATTTTCATAGCTATGGTTTGAATGGTACAGAAACTGATAAACTTTAAATTTAAATAAACCCTCTGGTGGCGACTTACAACAAAGGGGATAACGTAAAAGCATTCTCCATGTTTCGTCAAACACACACAAAAAAATTTCATCAACATCGGTCGAACCGTTTAGGAGAATTCAGTGACAAACCCATGTAAAGATTTATATATCGACTGCAGCGCCACCAATGAATGTAAACCTTCCGGGTACCCACTCAAACACGCACACAAAAAAATTTCATGAAAATCGGTCCAGCCGTTTAGGAGGAGTTCAGTGACAAACACATGTACAGAAGAATTATATGTATAAAGATTCGACATGTCTGAGGATGCGTGTTACACGATTTTAAGAATACTTAAATTTTCTACGAAAAAGTCTCGAAACTTTGTGTAAACTATTTATTATAAATGACAACAGATGGCGCCACGAACAAGAGACTCTTCCATAACTCCTCCTACTGTAACTCCATATAAGGTTGCTGTCTTATACAGGGGATTCGAATGTAAGAGCAAGGGCTGGCAAAAGGAACGCGAAGGAGTTGCTGATGGCGGGCGGTTGCTCGATTAAGCCTTTGTACCAATAAATATTTTATATATATCAACTGAAAGTTGTGTTTATTAATGAGAAAGAAAAAGATAACACTTGTAAGCAAAGTTGAATCCCAACTTTCTTTTCAGATCTTATTTTTCTTTTTTTTATAATGGTTTTTATTCAAATTTTCGCGCTTTTTTTCCAACTTGACAATGCTGTGAACTAGTCAATTAATATTTTCATCTAATCACCTCTTTTTTTTATATTTATTCCACCTATTTGTTTTCTTTTGGTAGCCTGGAATACTGTGAAATAATTCATATATTTCAAAATCATATTTAAAAAGCTCGACATGGGATCTATGGAATTTGAAAGAATGAATTTTGGTTTTTATAATAGTTTGACTATAATTTTTTGATAATCATCATAGTCATGTATTTTACTAGCATTAGCAGGCATAAATCTCAAAATCACTAGTCAAGTTAGCAGTGCTTTACAGCCTCGACGCTAGGTGGCGTTAAAAGTAGCGCGAATTTTAGTCCTGTTTGATTTAATTCTGCAGATAGAAGGAATTTGATATTAGCTGTTGATTATATTAACATCTGTTAAAACAATTCGATCCTTCCGAAAGGGTAAAGAGCAATCATTAAATTTAACTCCAGTTAAATTCAACTCACAGCACTCGCTGGTTATTTTTCTACTGCATTTAAATTTAGCTTTTTCAACTCCTTTTTTTAAACATTTATATCAACTAGCAGCTAAAATTGCGAAATCTTACTTTGCAATGGCAGACGATGATTGGCTACCGTAGCTAGTCCCCAATGTGATTGGTCGATAGAAATTGTTTTTATCAGATATGTTTACGCGCTTTCGATTTCTGTTGTGACTATAATTCTTCAACTCAATTTCAAATAAACATTTTGAGGCCACATCGCAAAATAGTTGCCGTTGCAATTTGGCGACTTTTTCGTGACGTCAACTGGCCGATAAAACGCCAAATGTGTAATCAGTGTGTCTTGTACTGTTCGCAATTCACATTACTTACAATCGCAACCCGTTACTTGGCGAAAAAAAAAAAAAAAATTTGACGCCAAATCCCAACAACCAATATCCTGTGATTTTGCCCAATTTAAATGTGTCCAAATTATGAACTAGAATTTTTATATGAATGTGTTTTTTTTTTTTATTACTTCTGAAAATTTTACGCTGTCCTATGGCTAATTGTCTTATTCCAAATTTTATTACTATGCGAAAAAATTTTCATAAATCACCAAAATGTATCGTCATAACACCAAAATTATCTTATAATTTCAACAAGCCGAGACGCTGAAATGTTCAACAATTATCTCACTGAGTGAATGTCACGGCGACAGCACAAATAATATAAAGTTTTCTGCCCACGTTTTCTGTCTGGGGTTATTATTTCTTTTTCAAGTACTAGTTGTACTTCAAATGTTCTAATCATCTTTCAACTGTTAAAAGTTTATGATCTATTTTATCTGTAGTTTTATCTATTTCAAATCTACTCTTATTACACAGTCCAGTCACATTAATGTGACCCCCGCCTACTATTGACGTCAACGTGAAATAACCCATCACAAAAGGCAGGTGGCAGCACATTGCAGTGGAGTGTATATAAAGGATGTCCTAGGGCATCGGAAAGCATTTCAATCACATATACATATATATACCGCCATATAATACCGCTCTGCCAAAGGTGGATATTCTGGCTTTTGACAGGTGGTCACATTAATGTGATTGCACTGTGTATTTAAATTCTTTTGGTTGTTAGTTTCTTGTGTTTTAAAAGGAATTTGTAAGCCGTCATAGGCAACAATTTTAAGAATTTCGAGTTTTTAGAGTAGTTCCTTTATAAAGGTTTCATTTTCACTTTAGTCAAATTCTTTTATTTGTTGAATTTTTAAAAGCATTTGGATAAATTGATATAAAAAGCAGCGTCAGGGACTCGAACATAAACCTAAGTACTAAGTCAAGTCAAGTCGTTCTATTACGTTTTTTTTTCAGAAATACATTTAAGAAAAGTTATTGATATGTAAACGAAAAAAATTCATATATTCAAAATTATATTTGTTTTATCATTCATTTTTAACGAATTTCTTGAAATTTTTTTCATAATTGTAAATAAATCTCTAATTTTATTTAATTAATCAACATATTCAAAGCGATTAAAAATGCAAATCATTTATAAAAATAATAACTCTTTTAATATAAAGTTTTAAGAAAATAAGCCAAATCAAACTGTGCTAATTAAATTATTTTAATCCTGTATATTGAATTAGATCATTTAATTTTCGTTAATAAAAAGAGAGAAAAATCAGTGGAATTGTTGGATATAGAAAATATAACACAAAAATTTAAAATTTTTTGGAAGGTCTCCCAATAAACATATTCTATGTTAAAATTCAAATTAATATTATTCATGTACATAACTGATCTAAAATTGTAAAATTAAGGGGTGGTTAAATTTAACATTAAATAATTTATATTAGCATTAATGATTAACATTGTTAATGAAAGTTAATAGTTTTTTACCTTTACTAACACTCAATAATATAAACATAACATATTTAATATATTAACAACTGTGTAATGTTGAATAAAAATGTGGTTTGTATAGTAAAAAATGCAGATTTGTAATAAAAAAAAATGTGATTGTATTACAAAAAAAATATGGATTACAAAATAATGTGGATTATGTGAAAGATAAATATGAATTATATAAATTGATTATGATTATATGAATAATGTGGATTGTGTAGTAATTTAAGAATTCACTCTACAAATTAACTATTCATGTACATAATTTATCGACACATTGCAAAATTAAGTGTTGGTTAAATTTAACATTAATCAATTTAAATTAGCATTAATGGTTAGCATTGCTAATGAAAGTTAACAGTTTTTCCATCTCCATTAACATTCCAAAATATAAACATACCATACTTAATAAATTAAGTTTGACAGCTGTGAAATGTGGATTGCATAGTAAAAATAATAGTAGTAATCTTTATTAACACTCACTAATATAAACATAACATATTTAATATATTAACAACTGTGTAATGTTGAATAAAAAATGTGGATTGCATAGTAAAAAATGCAGATTTGTAATAAAAAAATGTAGGTTATATTACAAAAAAATGTGGATTACAAAATAATGTGGATTATGTGAAAGATAAATATGAACTATTGATTGTTGATTATGATAAATTGATTACGATTATATGAATAATGTGGACTGTGTAGTAATTTAAAAATTCACTCTACAAATTAATTATTCATGTACATAATTTATCGGCACATTGCAAAATTAAGGGTTGGTTAAATTTAACATTAATCAATTTAAATTAGCATTAGTGGTTATCATTGCTAATGAAAGTTAACAGTTTTCCATCTCCATTAACACTCCAAAATATAAACATACCATTCTTAATATATTAAGTTTGACAGCTGTGAAATGTGGATTGCATAGTAAAAATATAGATCATATAAAATAATGCAGATATGTAATAAAAACTGTATGTTGTATTACAAAATAATATGGATTATGTGAAAAATAAATATGAATTATATAAACTGATTATGATATGAATAGTGTGGACTGTGTAGTAATTTAAAAATTCACTTTACAAATTAATTATTATTATGCACATAATTTATCGACACATTGCAAAATTAAAAGGTGGTTAAATTTAACAGTTAACATTAATTAATTTATTAATAATGGTTAGCATTGCTAATGAAAGTTAACAGTTTTTGCATCTCCATAATATAAACATAACATATTAAGTTTAACAGCTCTGAAGTGTAGAAAGAAATATGTAGATTGTATAGTAAAAAAATGTCAATTATATAAAATAATGCAGATTTGTATTAAAAAATGTAGGTTGTATTACAAAAAATATCGATTGTGTTAAGATAAATACAAATTATATAAATTGATTATGATTATATAAATAATGTGGACTGTGTAGTAATTTAAAAATTCACTCTACAAATTAACTATTCATGTACATAATTTATCAACACCTTGCAAAATTAAAAGGTGGTTAATTTAACAGTTAACAATCAATTTAAATTAGCATTAATGGTTAACATTGCTAATGAAGGTTAAAATTTTTGAATCAATATAAACATAACATATTAAGTTTAACAGCTATGAATTGTATAGAATGAAAAATGTGGATTACATAGTAAAAATTGTAAATTATATAAAATAATGCAAATTTGTAATAAAAAATGTAGATTGTATTATGAAAAATTATGGATTATGTGAAGGATAAATATGAATTATATAAATTTATTATGATTATGTAAATAATGTGGAGTGTGTAGTAATTTAAAAAAATCACTCTACAAGTAAACAACAAACACCTTTTATTTACAATGCCAGCACATCCAAGAGCCAAAAAATAATCACAATCCATCGACGGCTCTCCACCGTTCAGCAACATTGATATAAAAAAATACATGTGCAAATTTCTCTTCCTTTTGTAAACATACAGAAAACACATGATGGCTAACACAGATCCAAAAATACTTTTCACTCAAAATTCTGCACATCTTCTTGTTACACAACACTTTTTATTATTATTGTTGTTATTTGCTGAAATTTGAATGCAGCATCCAAAGTGATATTTTTAAAAATTACATTACTAAATCATCAACAAACAATTCTTTAATTATATTATTTCGCCTTATTTACACAATACATCTTAAAAATCAATCATTTTGGAATTTTACATAAAAATAAACTCGAAGATATATATATATACACATATATATATATATTTAATGTCAAATTAAAAATGTTTTGGATGCTGCTTTCATCATTGGAAACTTCTCGTTCAAATCTGATATTTAAAAGATAATGATAAGAACAGATATCAAAAAATATTTTCCCGAGGCACATTCTTTACACCAAATGAAATTTAATAAATTGTTATTATGTAATGAGACAACCATTCACTAAAATACTAAATAATCAGTGCAAAATAGTTGTAAAAGTAATTAGTGCAAAAGTTTTGGACTATGTTTAAGTTATTTTAGTGAAAATAATTAAATGTGTTAAAAGAAAAATAAATTTTGTGCCTCACACCTATCACGATCGTTCAAATAAATTTTAAAAAACTCAGAATTATAAAGGATTTGAATTTTTAATATATAGATTAATATTCATTAAACTTTAGTTATTTTAAAGATTAGTATTTCGTAATTATTCCTAATAATAAAAACGAAATATAAATAATTCTCCCATGTAATTGATCTATTTTTTAAAATAAAAAAAATTGGGAAGGGAAGAAATAAATGACACATTATTTGGTGTAAATAATGTGAACAATTTTAAAATATTTTATTATGTTCAGAAAAAGATGTATAATTTTTAAAAAGATATATCGAAAGTTGTAAAAAGCTATGTTTAAAAAAAAATTTTAAACCAAAACTTAATTAAAACAAAGTTTTTAATTTGTGACACATAAAAAAAGATTAATGTTATGTGAATAAATGGAATAATATGTATAAAAACATACATGTAATTGTGTAAAAAGATTAAAACATGAATTACTTGCAAAAATGATTGATTCAGTACATATGTATGATTTTCTATTACTTTCAACAGCTGTAACAAGAAAAAAATAAATAACTCGAATAAAAAAAAAACATAAATAATCAAGAAAATTGAACATAAAAAGATTTTCTCTGTTATTGAAATTTTATATTATTATGTATATTATAACTTGAGTCTTTATAATAAATAATATTATGATTAATAATTAAATTTCTTTTAAAAATTCACACCTAAATTTAATTATTCAAAAATTAACCAAAAAAAATTCAAAAAAGTTTACTTTTAATACATACTAAAAACATTAGAAATTTAATTGCATCCGATCCTTATAAATCCTGAACTTTTCAATTAACAGATTTGAAACGAGATGTGTCGTCACATTCATGTGCTAACACTTATCATTCATAAAACATATATATTCAAATATGCTTTTTATAAGGCATCTTATTACATATTTTAACTATGTGCAGTATTTAAAATACTCTATCTTGTCAACAATAAAGCTTTTTCTTCACAGTCACCAGAATTGTGTGCTTCGAAAAATGTTTACTTCCACAAACACTGCTGGCACAAACAACATATATATATTTTTTTTTTAGTCAACAAAATAATTCTGTGGTACAACAGATGCCAACAATCGTAAATGACACATTTAAAAACAATACTATGTGAGATGCATGTACAAAGTTAGCAAAGTGAATTAAACAGTATTTTATTTTCGCTTATCAATTGACTGAAAAAGGCCTCCTATGCAACGCAGAAACATCAGTATTCATCTGGGAAACTGTTCATAAGCATAACATGCACATCTTTCTTCGAACACAAAGAAATATTCCTCAATTAATCGATGAAATTCCTATTCAGCCGAGATAACTGAAATGCTACATGAAAAAGACTTCCTATCTACAAAAATTATGGCATTTAAAATATATTTTAAGCTTCATAAATTGGATTAGTAAAATTTAAAAAAAAACAACTGAGAATGAAATATAAACAAAAAACAATTCAACATGCATTAGAAAACGGATAACAAAAACAAGATTATGATTCTAATATTCATTTATGAAATCAGAAGGGAGATAACAAAGATTTAAAAACATTATTTTAATAAGAGTAAAATAAAAAAAACGTTTTAATAATAATTATTATTTGAAAAGGTTTTACATCCACTCTTTTCTGTACCAGGGATATTTTGCTTTATTGTTTCAATATTAAACTACATTGTTAATATTGATATTGATACTTTTATTATTTAAAATAAGTATATATCCCAACTTTTATCAACTGATCAAATTTAAAAATAATAGAAGATTTTTAAAACTTACTACGAGAAGTAGTTCAATAGTGTTATCTGTCATGAATGAAGTTTACATAAAAATAAAGCAAAAACATAAATGTATCGTCATTCTACATTGAAGTCAAACAATGACTCAGGGAAAGCAAATAAATTAAACTAAACTTAAAGCCAGAAAAAAAATTATGCAACTTTTTTTTTCCCTCACCCAAATGCCCTATTCTCGTCAAACTGAACAGATGAGAACCCATGAAATATGAACGTCAAGTCATGTTACAAGACATAAGTGCTGGCTTTGCTCTTCTGCTGAACGAAATGAAACTGATCCTTAAGAACACAAACCATAACAATGTGTTCATTATTTTAACTAAAGTAATGCATTCATTAGGAATAAAAGAAATAATAAATATAATTTTTAAAATTTCACCAAGTACTTATTCATAATCATTTATGGAAAGAAATAACGAAAACTTGAAATTATTTTACTTTATTATTAAAACACTATTCTAATTGCTTATATATCACACAAGAATGACATTCTTTTTTTTTTTATAGTATGTTATGTTTATGAACAGTTTCAAATGGACTTCTCGAAGGAAACTGGACCCTTTGTGCGCGTTGCAGCATGCTACCAAGATTGAACAACATCTCCATTTCCTTGCACAAAATAAATCTCTTTTATCACTCCTGATCTCTCTTTATCAGAATAGGGGGTGGTGAGAGTTTTAGTGAAAAATCCACATCTTACCCACCTTTTCAAAAGTGGTCCACTAATAAATTAACTTCAGCATAAAGTATTTGTTTTAATTATATACATTATATATATATAGATATCACACTTTGGAATTAGAATGTTAATGTTAACATAATAACAGTCTAGAATATTTTATATTTCATTTTATATATGTAACATTTACTTGAATGGATGCATAGATATTTATTTACATAGAAAAATTTTCCATGGCAATTTTGTACAGGTTTTTATTTTAGTTTGATGAAAAAAAAATTTAATTCATAAAATTAATTTAAAAATATATCATTTCGGGCAAATAAACTGGAACTACAAAAGTTTCTCCTATTATTTGTTAGGTAGAAATAATTGCTTTTTATTGATTAATAATAATTGATTGAATCAATATATATAGATTCATCATATTCAATAAAACTAAAACATCCATTAAAAATTGTACATGATATACTTTAAACTTAAAGAATTAAACATAAGCACGATGACTAGCGCAAATGACTCATTTTTGTTTTAAAAATACAAAAGTACTAATATTAAAAAAAATTGAAGACTGACATTATAAATAAAATCACAAAAACAAAATGATTTTTAAAAGAATCTTATTCATGAAACTTAATACAAATTTTCAAAATACAGCTTGTGTTGCTTTTTTTTTTTTTTTTTTTTTTTTTCTTCTTTCATTTGATGAAAGACTGAAATCGAGTTGGGATATAAAATAGCAAATAAGATATGCAATTATAGAATTTCAATATTCTATTTTAAAACTCATTTCATAGAAAAAGCATTAAAAGCAATGTCTACTATAGCTAAAATATAAAAACTTTATAATTTATTTTAAAAAATTTTATCATCAATATAAAAATATTGCATTATATATATTAAAGTTAAATTCGTTTTTATTAACACAGCCATAGAAAATGACAGCCCATGCAAGAAACTTCCACGAAGGTATCAACACTTTATAAAAAGATATTTATCCTAAGTATTTATATTGAACAAGTCTCAAATAAATTCCTATTTTAAGAGAACAGGACATCCTTCTTAAACACAATGCTCAAAGAATTCAGTCAGTCAGCCTTTTCGAAAGCCAACATAATTCAGCAAAACAAGGCACACATTTAAGTTCGGAAAGAAATACACAAATAACAATTCAGGAAAAAATTGAAAACTATAAGAAACTAATAATTAAAAATAGTTGTATTTAATGATTCTTTAAATAATAATAATTAAAACACTAATGATTTTAATCAGTTTAAGATTTAGCAAATAAAAAAAATTTTTTAATTATTTTTATTTCTAAAATTATTAATATAAAAATATTTTGGTTATACAGAAATATTAACCATTCCTAAATCTTCAATAAGAAAATCAAAAGACGATTAGAAAATTAAATTTTGTTTATTCATATTTTAAAAATACTTCTCTAAAAAAAAATGAACAAGATTCGTCAGAAGAAATACAAATGGATTTTAAATAAGGAAAAAGAAAAAAAATTAATACTAGAAAATTTCAACTGAACTTGAAGAGAAAAAACAGAAAAGTGAATATTCTTATGAAACAAACCAACACCGTTAAGCAGAAATGATACACTGCTAGAGTAAGCTGAAAAATGCACGCGAAACAACAAAATTCACAAGGAATGTATTATCTACAAAACATATAAAACTTTCATTAACTAAAAAGATATCAAATGTCATCAACAAGAACACATCTATTTATTTTTCATCAGTTTCAAATAGCATTTGATGAAATAAATGACAGATGAAAAACAGTCATCTACTTTGTAATAAATTTTGCACCATTAAAGAGTATTTAAAAAATTTCCTTATCCTGACACAGTTGGGTGAAATTTTAAAAATGGGTATGACAGAGATTAGAAAAAATATAACTGAATAATTTAAAACAGATTTTTGTCATTTTTTTTCCTTCCATGTGAAAGTGTTACTTATTTCTATTTCATACAATTTAGCTAAATTTGTACTACACATATTGTAGATGAACACATTATGGATAGTAATGACTAGTCTAGAAAACTCGAGAGCAATTTTATATGCTAAAATTATGTTTTTAGACTAAACATAATAATAAAAAAAAAAAAAGAAGAAACCTAATGTTTTAGGGCTTTAAAGAATAATAGTAGCTCCTAAAAAGTGAGTATTTATTAAGTTCTTTTCTGTATACACACAATTTAATTAGACACAACCCATAATCAAATTTACATAAAATTAATTTTTATTTAAAAACAAACTTTCATACAATAATTTTTTTACAAATTTTAGATTTGTAACTTTCATTTTTTATGCTAAATTTTGCTTAAATTTTAATGCTCAGTTTTTTTATTATTGCATTTGTCATTTTAATAAAAAAAAAAAAATTTCCGTTAATATATAAAACATTTCTTGAATAAAGCTTTCAAGATATGGTACATGTAATGAATAATTTATTAATATATATATATATATGTTAGAAATATATATTTGAGTATTTTTTAACCTACATCAAAATTATAAAAAAAACAACCTCCAACTGTGTCAGATGATGTATGAAAACAAGTAATAATATGAATTCGTTTTATTGCTAGCTCCTGTTTTTATGTTTTGAATAATAAATATGTTACATTCTGTTATTTCCTGAGACACTTGAGGTCAACAAAATGCACGCATGAAAATATTTAAAGCATTCAGTGCTCAATGCCACATTCGTCATACAGCATTCTGCACTGCACAATATAGTTTCTATTCTCGCCGACATGATAAGAATCAACGAAATGTACATTAAAAAAATAAAATATATGCTCTGATTTGGGTGCACAATATAGAACAGTATTAACCATGACAAAAAAAATGTCTCCCAACCTACTGTACATTGTTAGAGAGCCAAACAAAGTTGCATGAGATATTACAATACAATAACAACAGCAAACATGGTTAATGATGAGGGTGTTGTTTCTGTTAGTTGATGTTGAATATGTTGCCATGTTCTTTTTTATCTCCCCCCCCTTCCCTTGCCACTTGTCAGTAATGTACAACAACATGTGCTTTTTTTTTTTTTTAAAGATGAAAAACAACACCGAATGGAGGACTCCATTCGTTTTGAAGAAAGTGGATCTCCGTCACTCACTTGTCGCAATGCCACATGGAATGTGCAGCGTTAAGATCCATCAGTCTATCTGGCAGTTAAGAAAGAATTGTAGAATTCAATGGCAGTTATATCAGAGACATTTTTAACAAAAATAATTTACCATGTGCTCATGGTAAGCAGTCTCAGTCCTATTTCTTTTTTGCATGAAGCATTTCCATGAGTAAAGTCTGTGATGGTGCATTGCCGCTCATATGTCGAAAAAGAAGGTAATCTTCTCCTCTGTCACTGATGGTATGAATTTCAGGCAATAAACCAAGCAGTTGTGTAAACTTTTCCTATGTAATAAAAAAAAAAAAAATTTATAATTAAAACTGGTTTACACATATGAGTATTAAAGGTTTGAAATACATTTTTAACTAAAGTAGAAATATTACAGATCAATTACGCATATAATAATTGACATTTTATTACTGATACTATCTATTTAGTTTTCAAATGTCTATAATTCTGAACTTTAATCTTTTAAATTTTGCTTCTTTGCAAGTTTCTTGAAAAAAAAAATATCATTCTATCATAAAATACCACTTTAATTAACAAATTTAAACTTCATTAATTTGAAGGTAGAAGCAGATAAAATTTTTGGAATAAAATAGACAACCAACTCAGCTATGAAATCATAAATTACACTATGAAAATTTTAATGAATAGTTTTGTTGCAACTCCCTGTAATGTAACATTAGTCTACTCGCAACAGCACTTCGCACTATACTCTCACGCATAAAATACATCTTAAACACAATTTTATAACAGCTACTCATTTGCAGAATAATTACAAAGTAATATAAGCTGGTCACTTTCTTTAATTAAATGTGCTTTATTAAAATTGTTAAATAAATATAATTATTTCTCATTTAAAAAAAAAAAAAAACTTTCCTAAACAGATTTAATATAAGCTATGATTAATGCATTTTGGTTGAAAATATTTTTGTATTCAAAAACTTTTTAAAATACACTTTTTCAATGAAGGGGACAAATTTGTTCTTTTAACTCTATAATAAGTTTCAAATTGAAACCAATTTAATCAGAATTAATCTTCATCAATTATATATTATTAATAATTGGCTATATAATGTTAAAAAAAATCAATAAAAAATTAACTCGCTTTTTATTGTTTTCCAACATCATGGAATTAATTAATATTTTTAAAACTGTAATGATTTTGAAATCAAAACAATATATATTTATTAAAACTAAATTTTAATGCAATTAATTTTCAACTATAATTTATCTACAGTATTCTGAGGATTATACTATAAAAAAAAAAATCATTGTGGTGTGAATTAGAGGCCATCGCATACAATCTGTGGATATATTTTTTCTGAAGTTATATAAAAATCAATTTTATTAAAATGCCATATAGAAAAGATCTTTTGCTAAAGAAAGAACCAAAATTGACAGAAACTTGTGAGAGAGAAAATAAACAAGCATAACAATTGTGGACAGTGCAAAGCATCTGAATATATAAGTAAATACATCATATATTAATGATAATTTATAGATAAATAAGACTTGGGAAGAAATTATTCATGGGAATTAAAAATATTTTACAGAAGGCCAAATTAATAATGAGCTATGATACTGATCAAGATTTTTATCTTTCTAGCAAATACGAAAATGACAAATCATCCAAAAAATGCTGTCTCTTTTGATTTCGCCCTAATTCTTTATTGCAAATGTTTTTTTCCTATTTTCACTATCTTAAATTTATAAGAATTTTTTTATGCAATTAGGGCATAAAAATATCTTCAAAACTCAAAATGTTTAGATAATTAAATATGTCACGGTTATGAAAAGAATACAGTATATATATCATAAAAAATATGTTTGTGGATACTTAGGAAATTGCAGTAATTAAGACGTATGTTATTTTTATAAAAATCAAAATTGCATAATCAAATTTATAAGTATACACAAAATATTCCTTCTACAGAGAATAACATATTTATTTATTTATTATTATTATTTTTTTTTTTAGATAGAAAGAAAAAAATATATTTAAATGAAAATCAAAAACATCAAAAGAATTATAATAGTACAGCATATATATAACTTAACTGTTAGCGGCATATATAATGCTGTAAATGTACTAAATATATATATCATTTTTAAACTCTATCATGAATAATTCATATTTAAACACAGTAAGCAAATTTTTCAATTATTTGAAATAGCATTTGTAAAAACATTTCAAGAATGGTACAAAATGCAAATGTAATTTTACATTATAGCAGGAATACACAGACCATGTAAAACTGTTGTGCACTGTTTTTCAAGCAGTCAGCCAAATTATATATTAATTTTACTTCTTTAAAGCATTTACCATTTATATTACCTTTTATAAAAAAAACTTCATTTTTTATGTAAGATTAAAACATGGAACACGATTTGACTCTAATTTAATAAAAATGTACATATTTGAATAGCAGAAACAGATATTTATTTCCAACTAAAAATTATAACTTTTGTCAATCATGCACTAGCCTGGATGTAATGCCCCATTCACACCAATTTTTAAAAAAATTTCTTTCTTTCTTAAAATCACACAAGTCTCATTACTGTTAGGACAATCAAGACAATAACTATTGGATAATGTCAATTTCAAGAATTCATTACATATTTTATTGATTCATTAAAGCTCATTCCTTTTTAAAATTAATTTAATAATGTACCTGTGCTTTTTACCAAATAAAACAGACATGCCTAAGTGCATTGATATATTTGTGAATAAACATTTACAGACATAAATTTTTTTAAAAATCCATAAATAAAAACTATTTGACTAAACACTTTTGCATTTGGTTGTTATAAAATCAAAACCAAATACTTTAATATTTAAATCAATATAATACTATACATAAAACTTTTTTTGTTTACTTTTAATTACATTATATCATTTATTTAAATGTGAATGTACTAAATTTGTTAAAAATAATGTTGAAATTTTTATATAGACAAATTATGGTAAATATATGTATACAGTAATCTCTCTCAATTGGGCATTCCTTAGTTTGGCACAATCTGATTATTTGGCACCAACGGAGGCTGGAGGCTTCAATTTCATATGGATTTGCCAAATGAAGATACAATGCTGCTTCCATTTTTGTCGAGTGTTTATAGTAACCATCAGTTTTCATGTCATTATAGTGGGTTTTTTTCCCCTTAATATATACATATTCTAACGATTTAAATTTTTATCTCGAGTGATTTATCTTTTGGTATGCCCAATAAAACTATATTGACATAATCCAGCAAAATCGCTCATCTGGCATATGGTCATGATCCAAAACATGTTGGATTAAAGAAAGATTAATGTTGTTTGCAAACTTTAGAAGTCTCTATATCCCTCCTTGTATCTATTATAGATTCTACAAACATCCATGACACCATTGGGTTTGAACCTCGGCGGTGCCATGAACGTTTTAATGGTTCAGATTCCACTTTAAGCTGTAGGTCCTGATCTCACATGACCGTATTGATTAAAATTTTTGTACAAAGAAGAAATAATTAATAATTTATTTTTATACAATTTAATACTGTAAATTTTAGCTCAGATTTTTTTATTTACAAGAATTAGTTTGATACACTTGTTTAATAAAAATTTTTTACAATTATGATAATCATCAAATATTAGTACAATTGGCGAAAATGCTGTCTATATATAACTTCTTGTTGGTAGTCACCCATGGTAGACGCGGGTTTTTTGTGTCTGTATTGCTATTATTTTTGTGGGTCATATTGTCATGTGAAAATATTTATTCAAATTGACTAACTACAGCCCATCCTTTTGGTTATCTCATTAACAGTGAGGTTCGTTGAACTGAAAGGTAAGAGAAATTTTATGTGAAATTTTAAGTTTGGCAGATTGTTTTGGTGAGGTAAAAACAATAAAGTATGAAATAAAAGACTTACGCTGAGTTGTGGATAGAAGAGGAGGGTACTCCATCAATGCTTGTTGTGTTCGTTCATAGGCATCAGCCACTAGCTTGACATTTGACAGGGTTCTGGCCTCTGCTGAGATAAGAAAAAGATTTTTTAAAGTATCATTGAAATCACTAATCACTTTGCGCACATAATACAAACAGATGTTGTCATTAAAAAAACATTCAACTAAAAGTTTAAAAAAACATAATCAAAAATTTAAAAAATTATCTTTTGAAAAATATAAAGAAACTCTGGTATACTTGGAATCATATTAATCCTCACCATATTCTATGAAACAATTAAATGCTGATTTACAAAAAATACAAAAATTAAATCACCAAGAATTAAATGCCAATCATAAGAAAAAGCCTTTATTCAAAAGATTATTAAAGATAATATATTAATATTAATTACTAATGATAAAGAAAGTAAACAGCTAGACATATATTATTTTTTAATCTAAAATAACAATTATAACATAAAAATAAACAATAAATTTAAATGGTCATTCTAAATTAATGAAAATATGATACTGCCTTTAACCTAATTTATTAGAATATTGTTAATGGACATGCCTTAAATAAAGGAAAATTTAACATCATCATAATTCAGAAATTATGATAAATTATTATTAATAACTTAAATAACCATAATTTGTATGAAAAGCAAATAACTAAATAAAAAGTTCATTAAATAAAATATAGATGAGATTTTTTTAAAAATTACATGTATAAATTATTTACATATAAATTTAATTGCATATATAAATTTATTTCAGAGCCTATGCTAAACCATTTTAAAATCTTTTTTAATATTGATAAATATCAAGATGAATCAGCATCACTCTACACTTACACACATTTTTTTATATTATTTGAGTGCACAAAAGCGCCCAAATGTTAAATTTTTTTTTTAATTCAATACTGCTCTATCAGTTATCTTAATTCATTACAAATTAAGAGATTTATGAAAGTCTGATTAATAATAAACCTTAATAACAAAAAGATGTTACGGTTAAAAAGTTTTCATTTGTCTGTAAAGTAGCAATTCTTTTAATTCTTTTGCCAAAAAAAAAAAAAGTAAGTAAATATTATTGCCAGCTATTCCATGAAGAAAATTATCATAGTTCTGTATTATAAATATTTTACTTCTCTATTTATATATTATATATACTGTAGAACATTTTAACAATGAGTATGATTGAGCATAATTTAGCACATCATTTTCTATTCTTATTTATAAACATATGCTATAAAAACATTTATGAAAAACTGAACTATAACAAGCCTTTTATCATATTTCATATTTCCATAAACAAAAGAATATTCCTAATATTGACCTCTTGATGCAACATTCATACATATGAGTTTCAAAGTAAATGGAAACTATCATGTAGAACTGATAATAGTCAATTAGAAACAGATTTTGTCCTCTTAATACACATAATTTGACAAGGCTATAAATTATGGTTCTTTTAATACACAATGATGATGAATAAATGATGAAAAATGATGTTTACAACAGTGGTAGAGTCTAATGTCAGGGTTTAAAAGAAATGTCTAAATGAAGTTTAGCAAATCCGATTTAATTAAAACTGAGTAAATTATAAGTCAAGTGTAAAATAAATGCACATGATCTTATTTATTATTAACTAGGGGTCCTATCCCCACTCATCAATCCTCAAGGATTGCTATACAATCCTTTTGATCACCGAATAAAAGCACATAATTTAAAAACTATTATAATCTATTTTGTGTATAAGACTATTACTCAAGAATATAACAAAAATTAAATTTTATCACAAAACAAAAATATTTGAATTTGTCTTGGAATCAACAACAGAAAAAAATGTAAACCATGAAAAAAATATATTGACTTCATTTTAATATCAATACTCACAGAAATTGTTTACTTCACATTGTTAATATTAGAAAGAAAAATGGTGTAATATAAGAAAATGGAATCTCGTTAAGTTCTTTCTGGAGATACAATGCATAGATTCTTGATTTTTTTTTTTTTATGCATGTTTATAGATACCTTAAGATATAACTAATCATGAAAAATTTAACCAAAGGCATATATAAAAAGCATTTAAATGTGTATTTAAAACAATAGTACAATCTATATAACTAAACCAAATTTATGTATCTGATCCCTCAACATTTCAAGGATCAATTTAATAGTTGACAAATAATAGTAAGTTTAATATCAAAATTTCTAAAAATTCTCTCTATCTCTCTCATCAAATATAACTAAACCAAATTTATATATCTGATCCATCAACATTTTAATGATCAAATTAATAGTTGACAAATAATAGTAAGTTTAATAAAAAAAAAAAATTTTTGTCTAATTTATATTATTTACTTTTTTGTATTTTAATTTGGACCTGAAAAAAAAAATGAGCAATTATAATTTTAAAAAAAAAATACATTTTAGAGTGCTTCTTTAATATATGGTTAGGAAAAAGTAAATATTAATGTCTTATCTTAATAAAAATAAAAAGGTATTTCAGTAAAAGAAATTAATTACTTGGAATTTTTTTCTATTACTTAAATATTCTAATTACTAATACATTATAAAATATTCTATTAGAAAATGTGTAACTATAAAGCCAAGTATGACCATTTTAGACAATAAATAATAAAATATAATTAGAAAAAAAATATCTAACAATAAAAAAAAAAGAGTTATTACAAGCAATTTGAAATTTTTATCTAATGATTAGAGAAATGATTGTAAAACACTGGAATGCAACAAATGTTTCTTAAGCTAATAAATCAGCTGAATCTTAATCGGACTATACTAACCAGGGTTCAGTAGTAGCAAAAACTTGAGACAAATATAGTCAACGGCATCGAATTTGAGCTCTTGCAGACGAGCCGATACAATATTCAATTGCTCAGCCATATTGGACACACCTAACAGGGCCAGATTGACCATGCTGAACTTTTGACCGTTGGACATTGTGATCTCTTCTGGGAGGCCATTGTGTAGTCGTTGGTGGAGGTGGTCAAGAATCAGCATGTCACTCCAAGATTGCTGAAGGAGCTTCATTTGATCATCGACCTTGGGAAGAGAGGAGTGCAACATTTTAAATTTTATCGTTATTCAAAAATGGAACAATAATTTACAAATGCAACATTTTGAATCAAACTACTATTGAAAATAGGACTGGTCATTAAGAAAATGCAAACTTTTTTAACAATTAAGATTCTTAAACTTCTTTAATTTTAATAAAATAAAAAAGAAAATTACAAGTTCTTTTATATTGTTCTCCTGTCTAAATATTCTATGAAATTTCATTAAGAAAATTAATTAAATTATTTTAATTGAATTTTTAAACAATAAATTTGAGTTACATTAACTAAAATGTTATGCAGTACATTTTAATTGAAAACTAATCTCTTATAGAATACTAAAAGCATTCAAAGATTACTTTTTCTATTAAAAAAAAAAAAAAAAAGAATGAAAGAATAATAATAATAATAATAATAATGTTTAGGATTCAAATTAAATGAGGAATTCATCAAATTTTGCCTGAAAACTTGAATAACTTTGATAATTATGCACGAAAAGCAAAAAAATATAAAGGAATAAAGTTTAAAAAACAGTTTATAGTATAACCCACAGAATGATTAGACTAATATTGTTAAATGTATTCGAAAATGTTTCGAATACATTAATGTTCTATATACTATATACATTATTTTTATTTTACTCTAATGTACATTTCATTTGATGGATTTTACATGTTACATAATCAGTGATTGTTTTAAATCGATTCATTTAAGAAAATTTTTGAAATTAGAAACTGCCCATTAAAACTTTATTTTGTCACACTCAGATATTATCCATATAAATAAATCACCACAATTTATTTATTATTATTCAATAATTCTTATAAAATAATCACTTAAAAATTCATGTCACAATGACAAAAATGTAAGAATGTATACATAGAAAATTGTGCACTTTTCAGTGCTCACTTTCTTCAACCACCAATAGATGGCGCCACATAATCCTCAGCGTTTTTCGCCTTGAAAATCCTCCTACTGAAAGCGGAGTTCCCGTGTCCCACTGACCCAATTTTCAGCAGAACTAGTGAAAGTGACGCCTCGGGGGAAGGAAAGGAGAGGGAAGGACGTCGAATAACAGACGACTCCATTCTGCGACTGGAGGGGGCGGAACGATTTTCGCTTCTCCGACAAAACACAGCTCTCCAATGCATGTCAAGAGCATTAAAGTATGACAAACAAGTTCACAGCGCGTTTTAAATGCGTTCGCTTTTTAAATAGGTTTCGCTTTTTTTTTGTTTTCTTCGAAGTTCTTTTTAAGGAGTGGTTCAGAATTTTTTTTTTTTTTTTTTTTTTTTTTTTTTTTTTAGGAGGTTTTATTGTTCGTTTGGGTTAGAATAGATTTAAATTATTTATTAATAAATTACTCTTTGCAAATTTTTTTTTTTATGACATGTACATAAATATTTAAATATGCATGGTTATTTTTGACAAGCAGGGATTTTTACGATGCATACTATTTTACACTTATTAAATAATTTGAAATAAAAAAATTGGCTGTTTATTTATCATTGAAACTTGTTTCTTAATGATTTCAAACGAGTAATTTTGTTAAAAAGAGTATTAATTTTGTTTAGAAAAGAAATTTAAATGTGTATAATGCACAATTACTGTCTATGCACATATATTTTTATAAAAATATTAAAAATAACATTATATAATTGATCTCGCGAGTTAAAACATTTGCACTTTTATAAACATATGAATTTTCGACGTACAGAAATGAAGAACTATAAGAATAAAGAACTAATAATTGTAGAAGAATAAACTATAATTATTAAAAAATAAACATTTTTACCCCAAATTTGTTATGACAACGTTAAATATATAATATTTTAAATTTAGTAAATTTATACCTATTTTTTTTAAGTTTTAAAAACCGAAATAAAAAAATTACGAATTCACAATATTTGTGTATTTATTCTTATGAAATATTGATAGAAATGGTTCTAAACAAATAAAAGCTAATATTCAGATTATAATTTTAAAATTATTCAAAGATATAAATGGTTTGAACATAAGGAATTTCTTTTTATAAGACTGTTTTTTTTTATAAATGTTTTGCATAAAATTAAAGATTTTTATTATTATTAATTAATGTACAGAATAAATAAAGAAAATTTTGCTTTCCTACTGAAGTATATAGAGCAAAACTTAAATGCAATTTTCAATATACAAAAGAACTGCCTAAGATGTTAATAAACTAAATCTCCCTAAAAACAATCAATATTCTTTTATTATTAATATATCTCAAACTCGCATCGCTCAAAATTATAATTATTTAAAGAAACTATTATCATCATTATACCAACACTTTTGTTAATTATAAATAACAAAAAAACTTTCAATTACATGCAATAATTTAATTTTTTTCTGACAATCTAAATGTACTGTATGAAATATAATTGTAATTTCAGAGCAACAATACAGGTTAACCTGTAAGATTTAATGAAACACGTTATGTCTGAAGTTAAGTCTCAAACAATTTATTGATTCTTCAAAAATTCTCATAATATTTATTTATTTATTTTATAAATTAAAGTATTTTAAACCCTACTTTTCTAATAAGATCAAATATTTCTTTTCAATGACTAAACTTTTAGAATTAAAACCAATAAATGAAATGTTCACATCAAATATTTCCTTTCAATGACTAAACTTTTAGAATTAAAACCAATAAATGAAATGTTCACATCAAATATTTCTTTTCAATGACTGGGACTTTTAGAATTAAAACCAATAAATGAAATGTTCACATCAAATATTTCTTTTCAATGACTAAACTTTTAGAATTAAAACCAATAAATGAAATGTTCACATCAAATATTTCTTTTCAATGACTAAACTTTTAGAATTAAAACCAATAAATAAAATGTTCACATCAAATATTTCTTTTCAATGACTGGGACTTTTAGAATTAAAAACCAATAAATGAAATGTTCACATCAAATATTTCTTTTCAATGACTGGGACTTTTAGAATTAAAACCAATAAATAAAATGTTCACATCAAATATTTCTTTTTCAATGACTGAACTTTTAGAATTAAAACCAATAAATGAAATGTTCAAAAATGTCTCAATGACTAAACTTTTAGAATTAAAACCAATAAATGAAATGTTCACATCAAATATTTCTTTTCAATGACTGGGACTTTTAGAATTAAAACCAATAAATAAAATGTTCACATTAAATATTTCTTTTCAATGACTGAACTTTTTTAGAATTAAAACCAATAAATGAAATGTTCACATCAAATATTTTATTTCAATAACTGAACTTTTTAGAATTAAAACCAATAAATAAAATGTTCACATCAAATATTTCTTTTCAATGACTAAACTTTTAGAATTAAAACCAATAAATAAAATGTTCACATCAAATATTTTTTTCAATGACTGGGACTTTTAAATTAAAACCAATAAATAAAATGTTCACATCAAATATTTTATTTCAATAACTGAACTTTTAGAATTAAAACCAATAAATAAAATGTTCACATCAAATATTTCTTTTCAATGACTAAACTTTTAGAATTAAAACCAAAACATCAAATATTTCTTTTCAATGACTGAATTTTTAGAATTAAAACCAAACATCAAATTTTTCTTTTCAATGACTGAACTTTTAGAATTAAAACCAAACATCAAATATTTCTTTGCAATGACTGGGACTTTTAGAATTAAAACCAATAAAAAAAATGTTCACATCAAGGAAATAATAAGGAATAATAATATTTAAGCCATGCCACAATTACGTTTTACGTTAAAAATACTACAATGGTACTGAAAGCCAGAACAAATCCTTCCAAAATAAATCTTTTGAAACTCTTTTTTCATCAAATCCTTTTATTCACTTCATCAAATCACAGCATCAAAAGTAAATATGGCGAAAGCATGGAAACTCTAGAAGGTCACCTCTGCAGCGGTAAGGATCGCGTTAAGACAGTCAAAGTAAAGGAGTAATCACGCGAAATGGGTCATGTTTTGCAACACAGCATTAGGTTGCTACAATATATTTCACAACACAGGCCGTTCTTAAACAACTCCACGGGCTAATTAAAAAGAACAAGGCAGTTGGTTTTTAAGCGCGAATTCTTTTTGCAGCCATATTGGGGTACGAAAATGGTGGTCCGCCATCTTGGAAAAGAAAATGGCTGATGTTTCGTCTGCATTGTGTGGAATGATTTTTAGTATCGTTTTCTTTAAATGAAATCAAATTTAGTTGTAGAATACAAATTCTTCACAAGAAATGTAGAATTGTGGTGGCTTTATAAAATCAGCATTCGTTTGAGAAGTGGTTTCATAATTAACTCCGCCATCATGGAAAAGAAAATGGCTGATGTCTATCTGCATTGTGTAGAATAATTTTTAGTATCGTTTTCTTTAAATGAAATCGAGTTCAGTTATAGGATACAAATTCTTCACAGAAAATGCATTGCTTTATAAAATTAGCATTCGTTTGAGAAGTGGTTGCGCAATTAACGCCGCCATCTTGTAAAAAATGAACGAGTTTCTTTTTTTTCGTAAGCTTTTAATGGAACATGTAATGTGTAGATAAAGATATAAATTCCATACAATTACAAGGAATTTATTGCTGCGAGATTATAAAATAAATAACATTTTATTAAAAAATTCTTTTATTTATGCTGTGTCATTTTATAAAGAAAATGATAGATAATTAATTGTTCAATGAATTGATTGATAGAAGGTGCTCGAATACAGTTAAAGCAAATTGTTTAAAATTTTTCATTTCGAAAGAATTTCAGATATCTCGAAAACAATGAAATACTTCCAATCAATCAGTGTATCTTATTTATTTATTTTTTTTTTTTTTTTTTTAGCGTAACCTCAATCAATAAGATTATTATCAGGAAAACCCCATTATAACGTAATCTTTGTTTCACTATCATTCCATTCTAAACTTCTTTTTTTGTTGTTGTTGTTGTGCAGGGTGGGTGTTGTTTTTTTGTACATGGTAAGTGTGTAAAGAACTCGTGTAAGGTGACATGCTACGGCATAAAATTTAAATAATTGCACAGCAGATTAACACTGTTAAATACTCAATATCATTTCAATTTATAATATATGTACATATGGGGCCTGGTAGCCGAATTTCTAGCACTCGAAGGCACAAATTTCGGGTTCGAGTCCCGGCGGTACCATAGATGTTTGTAGTGGTTCGGAATTCACTTTAAACCGTAGGTTCCGATCTAATATAATTGTTGAGCATCGTGGAGGTAGTGATACTCGCGTCCGTAGCATATCTTCATGCTTTACACGTGCACCTTGGGTAGTGCTAAATGAGTGCAGCCTTTACTTATGGCATAAAGATTAACTGTCTCCGTATTTACCAGCTGCATAAGAAAATATATATGTTGTTGTTCTTTTTAATTTTTCTTGAAAATGTGGGAAAAGTACAAATAAAATCGGAAGATGATTAGGTGGTTAAATTATCGCAGCAACATTGCTGTCAAAAGACAGTTACATAATTAAAACTGATCGAAAAAAAAATTAATTAAACAGACACGTGATCCAGTGGTTAAGTACACAACCAGTTTGCAGAAGGACTAAGGTTCGAAGCCATTGGCAACCTCCGTTGCAACTATTGCTTTCAGAAACCTGACCAGTAGGCAGAAGACCGTGGCCCACACCATGGGGCTGTTGCGCCACTAATGAAGAACCAACTTATATATCCCTGCATTTTTCCCCCTACACAAATCAACAAGTTAACTTATGAAACAGAATTGTGAGCCTCTGAGTTTCTAAAAGAAGCTTAGAGAAATCCGTTCCATAGATCCATCGGCCAGAAAGGCAGTTTGATTTTGTTTGTCGCTCTACGATAATTTTTTTGCACACTTCAGGATAATTAACCCGGGACTACAATTTAACGTGGATTTAGAACTACTCACAAACATCCATGCCACCGTCAGAATTCGAACCTTTAGCCTGTAGTACCAAAGGCCAGCGCGCTAGCCAGTTGGCCATCAGGCCGCTTTTCATTAGGGTCGAAGGTTTGGTTTGTCACTCTACGGTCATTTTTTTTTTTTTTTTTTTTTTTTCCCACACTTCAGGATTATTAATCCCGGGACTACAGTTTAACGTGGATTCCGAACCTCTTACAAACATCCATGCTACTGTCAGGATTCGAACATGAAGCCTATGGTATCAAAGGCCAGAGCGCTAGCCCATTGGTCATCAGACCACTTTCCATTAGGGTCGAGGAAGAAAGGCTTTGATGCCGTTCCTCTAAATTGTGCCTTCTCTGAAATAGAACTCTATCAGTAGCAAACAATCTCGGTTTAAATACTGGGTATTACATTTAAAAAACTAATAATCTAATACTTGTTATTTTATGAATCCTAGTTTCCTATTTCCTAGGGATAAAAATCACCCACTTTTTTTCTTATCTTTTGTGATCACAATTTCACAGCCTTGTTTTCGCGGAAACTGAAAGCCACCATCCCTCAACGTCAAAGGAGTGTTGAGGGAGAACACAATGCCCGAGCCAATTTGGATTCGGTTACAGTTACCGTTCTACACACTGACCTTTATCCTTTCCTCGAGATGACCGATATTTAGAGAAAACCGATTTCACCTCCCACCTCCCTACCCCTCTTCTTTTGAAGTTGAGTGGGTTGTGAGGGGTGTGCGATCTAATTTTCGGCGTTTTTTAAAGTGACCCACATAGAATTAGTGCCTCAAATAAAAAGCAATTACGTTATCAAAATAATATTGTCTTCAAAATAATATAGTTTTCGAAGTTAAAGAGAGAAAAAAACTGTGTTTTTACACTTGATTTGTTTGGGGGAGGGGCGGGGGAATGGCAACAAATGGTTTAAGGGTTGGGTTCTCAGAAAGAAGACAAATGTTTTTAATGCAGAGATATTACAACAACTGTTCCGCATTTTTCGCAGAATAGATCTGGTTTTCTCCATTCTATTAATGGTTCGCACGTTATTGTTTGCTTCCTTTAACCTAGTATGTTGTTGTTGCTACTAATCCCCCAGATGCAGGAAAGTTTGCACCAGGACCAAGAGACCCCATCGCAGGCGACTGGTCCATGACTAAGTATAATTATGCAGCTTCACTTGAGCGAGGAACCACGAGGGCTGAAGACAGACTCAACCTCAAGATAACAAAATCATGTTAAACGATTATTGGGTATTGTAGGAGAATTAGCGAAATAAACACCTTAAAAACGTTTTTAGTAATAACGCATTGCACAAATGACCTTGTGGATCATCCTCTTTCACCATAATATCCCTCGTGCTCAAAACAAGGAGCAAGGCCAAAATAAATATCAAAATATCCTAAAATTTCATTAAAAATATTAAAATAAAATTCATTTATATATTTATTAATTTAATTTATATATTTACTGAGCGTAGTCAAAATAAATACCAAAAATAATAAAATAAGAATCATTTATATATTTATTAATTTAATTTATATATTTACGAAGTATGGGCAAAATAAACATCAAAATATCCCATATTTCATAAATAAAATAAGATTCAATTATGTATTTATGGAACTTGAGCAAAATAAAGGTCCCAAAATTTCGTAACAAAATATAAAATTTATATATTTATTTATTTAATTTATATATTTACAGAGCATGTTCAAAATAACTCAAAATTTCATTACAAAAAAAATAAGATTCGTTTATTTATTTAATTTATATATGAGCGTCTGAGTCTTGACAAAATAAATATCAAACTATAAAATTTCGTAACAAAAAAAATATTTATTTATTTTACATATTTATTGAATTTGGGCAAAAATATTCCAAGATGTATATTTATATATCTTGGTATATTTATTCAATCTGTCATACCTTTCAATCCTAATTTTTAAACAAATTTGAATTTATCAAAACAATTACAACAAATTCAAACGATTCTATTCCTGATCATTTTATTATATTCTGGGAGAAAAAAAAAAATAAAAAATATCACTAACACTTAAAAAAAATAAAATAATACTTTGACCTATCTCCCTAGACCAGAAAAAATGATCCAGGCCACTGTAACAAACTAGTCCTCTCCCTATATTTTTTTACACCTGTGCAACCTGGGCGAAATTGTGTGCGTACCCTAAAAGTTTTAACCGCACACACTTCTGGGGTGAAAGGGGGATGGAACAACATCAACGTAACCTGCGTTGACCCAGATTCACCTACTGTGCCTTCTTTCACAACGCACTACAAAAGATAAAAACATATAATAATAAAAGGGGGAAAAAAACGTAAATAAAATCGTAGGGAAAACGTGGGGCATATGTCCGCACCTTTGGAGTGACAGTATCCATTTAGGTTTGGGGAGCATTTTTTTGAGGGGGGGGCTTTAATGTACTTTTGTTTAAGATTTAGGTTGCATCGGAAGAGGGGGGCGAATTTGTGGAAAAAAATATATATAAAGTAAAAAAAAATTGAAGGAAGTGAGCTTAACTTTGCAAGGAGAAAGTATACGTTAAGAAACACGATGGGGAAAAAAATATAGGGATAAAATTTCGGTCAATATTGGAACGATTTTGAGAAAATCCAAGACAGGTGCGTTCTTCGAACAGAAAATCAAACGATTTCTTAGAGATATATGGAATGTATAAAATATGGAAAGAAAAAAAAAATGAAAGCATTTTAATAATAGCAGCATTAATTAATAAAAAGAAAATCATTTTATTGTAAGTGAGATAAAAATATATTTAACATTCAATTGTATTACTCAATGCAATAATTCTAACCACAATAAAACTAGTTGCAATGTTTGAATGTTACATATAACGCTATAGCATTTTGTGCTCCAAAATTCATTTGGTTAATATCAAATGAAAAACAAACTTACAGGTAAATATAATAAATTTAATCGGCTGGGCCTATAGGTAGGTAACTCATAAAATTTAGAATTTAACGTAAGAACAAATAGCACAACAGCCATCTTTAAAAAAAAAATTAATTTCAAAAAAAAAAAAAAAAAAAACTTAGAATTTCAAATGATTTTTTTCTCCATTTTCACTTTGAAATAAAATGGTTTTTTCAAAGTAAATGACCAGGATCCAGACGATATTTTTGAACAATTTTATATTAGCTCGTGAAAGAAATTTAAATAAACCAATAAGAATAGTCCTTTAAAGAAATAAAAAAAATAACCCAAAGAAATAAATAAACATAAGAAACTCTGAAACATTAAAAGTGGTCAAAGACACGAAAAAAATTTGATCAAGGAAACGAAAATTTCTGTTCTCGAAAAAAAAAAAAAAAAATTAACTTAAAAATTTTGAAAAAGAATTTCATATGCTCGTAATTTTTACAATAGCGAAAAGAAGGGGGAAAAAAAGAAAAAAAAAATTTTAATTTTTTGAATACGTATTTTTTAGTCAAACACTTTTATTCAACCTTTGAGCTACTAAAATATTTAATAAAAAATTGCATAACGAAAAGAAAAGGAAGAAATAAAAAATAAAAAAAAAAATAATATAATACAAAATAAGAAAAATTACAAAAAAAAATTATGTTATTATTTTTTTTTAATAATAATTTTATACAATCTGTATGCAATCAATGGAATATTTGAAGCCAAAAATTAGATAAGAAAATGGGAATAATTATTATACAGAGAGTTTCCTTTATTACAAACAAGTAATAAGAAACATACAATAAATATGCATAAATGAATAAAGATCCACTACATAAATTCACATAACAACAACAACAAGGAATAAACTAATCATCCATTCTCGAAAAATTACTCATATTTCTTAATCTTGAGCCTGCAAATAATTACTTTACGTAATTAAAATTTCGGAAACAACACCACACCGAAACTTAACGAACAAAAAAAAAAAGTAGATTATTCCAAAGAATACAATGCTTACCATCCTATTTAATTTCAAGGACATGATGAATGGGGAAAATGAAAATGAAGAACAGCGATCTTAAAAGCTTTGAAAGCCATCCATATGAAAGAGCCAGTCTTGAGCAATTTGAATAAATATAATAGGAAGGAGAAAAATAATTCGCCAGTTAAATTGAAAAGAGTTCTTATTAATTTATCAATACGATGGAAGAACAACGGCAAGAAAATTAAAAGAACATTTTTAATTTGTTTTCTTTAATGGAAGTTCTAGATTAAGTTTGAACTTGATACACAAATAAGAAAGGAAAAACAAAACACACCTCATTTTCTTTTTCATTAACCTTTTGCAGAATATAATAATAAAAACATTCTTAACTCTAAAAAAAACGATTCATAATTCTTTTCTGAACTTCAGACAAATTCGAAATAAATAAATAAACTTTCTCATTTAGTATAGACAAGCATTGAACAAGCATTTAGCATTGAACAAGATGTTCAATAAGACGGAAAATAAATCAACTATTAGTCACAAAAGTAAGTATGCAACTCATAGCTTAAGTGAAAAATCTCTAGTTCTCAAATAAATATAAGAAAAACTATTATTTTGAAGAGTGTTGTTTATAGCTTCTGATTCAAGTCATAAAGTAATGAAAAATAAACCAAATCATTATATTTTTAAAAACTTTAAGAGTAATTTTGTTAACTACCAGAGAAATTTAAATCACAAAAGTATATATGCAGTCTGAATTTTTGACTTTTAAATAGGCTGGAGTGAAACTTCTCGAGTGATTTTTCGTATTTCAGTGATAAGTTTAGAAGTTCTGCTACAAAGCTTGAGCTTTGAGCTTTTAAGCACATCAACAATTGACCAATGGCTCCACGTGGAAAAGAATTGTCAAAAGATCTAAAGGATGCAATAATAAAGCTCTATAAGGAAAGCAAATCCCAAAGACAAATCGCTAAAATCATAGGCAAAAGTCCTGCAACAGTGTAAAAAATCATAGAAATGTTCCAGGCTGAGGGAAATACTCTAAACAAGTCAAGGACAGGACGACCGCCCATTTTGAGGAATCGGATAGAGAAAGGCGAATTATTGTTGGAAATGTGAAAAAAAATTCGACGATTAGTGCACCAAAATTGACAATTATGATGTATGACTGATGTGAAAAACAATTTTGCGAAGTTATGCAATCCTGAAACAATTCGCCGAGTGTTACAGAAGGCAGGATACCATGGTCGAAATATGCGAAGAAAACCATTTGTTAGCAAAGTGAATCGCAAAAAGAGAATAGATTTTGCAAAAGAAAATGTAAAGCAGAACACAAATTTTTGAATTCCGTGATTTTTCCGGATGAAAGTAAATTCAACATCCACGGGTCAGATGGACACCAAAAAGTTTGGAGGAAAGCAAATGCAGCTCTAGAACCAAAGATCATGAGAGGAACTGTAAAACACGGTGGTGGTTCGATTATGGTTTGGGGTTGCATGGCAACTGTTTTAAGCCACTGGCTGTCAGGCAAATTTAGTTATAATCGACGGAATAATGAATCAATATAGCTATTTGAATATTTTAAAGAATAATCTAAGCCAAAGTGCTTCTAAATTGGGGCTCGATGGATCCTTCACTTTCCAACAAGATAATGATCCCAAACATACTGCTCGGGTTGTTCGGGAATGGCTGCTATATCACGTGCGAATACAGCTAAAAACCCCACCGCAGTCACCTGATTTTAATCCCATTGAACACTTGTGGGATTATCTCGATCGCCAAATTAGAGAGTAAGAGATCAAAACTAAGAATGATCTAAAAAAGCCCTTTTGGCGGAGTGGCAGAAAATACCATTTTCTATCACTCAAAATTTAGTAAAATCAGTGCCATCTAGATTGAGAACTGTTATAAAGGCCAAAGGCTATCCAACAAATTACTAATATTTTTGAAAAATTGTAAAATTTGCAATATTAATGTCTTTGTTTTTGTTTGCATACTTACTTTTTATGATGTAAATTACATCCTATTTTAAGTTAAGCTCATCTTGCTAATTAAATATTTGTATTTTTTAATTACTTTTCATTTTGTTATTAAGCTCGATTCTGCAGTAATCGAAATAAATCGTTAATTTGAAAACTCTAATATTGTAGGTCTGGTTTTTTTTCATAGCACATCATTACATACACTCTGCATACTTACTTTTGTGACTAAGTGTAAACCAATTGAAAATTTTTTAAGTATAGGTAAATATTGGAACATTTTCAGCCGTCAAGAAAAGCTCTAGTGAGACGTTGATTAGCAAAACAAAGCTCCAGTGAGGAATTGCTCTAGTGAGTCGTTGATGAACAAAATAAACCAATATGTATATAAAAAAACTCGCACATCAAAAACACATTGTCTCTAATATATAATAAAAGTGCAGTTAATAAATAAATGCACAAAAATATATATTAAATAAACAATTTTGCAATTCTTTTTTCACATCAGATGTGTTGCCATCTGAAAATACTTCTAGAATTATTACGAACAGAATAAATACTATATGGGTACTATTTTTTTTTTTTTTTTTTATCGTTTGATAAACTTTAGCTATATTCAAACACTTTTCCATAAGGACTATAAAAACAATCTTGTAAATAATATTGTGACTGGATAATATTAACTATATATAATAATAGATATCTACTAATGATAACGTTATAAAAATATTGTGATGCTAACAGAATATTTCCACGGTATATCATAAAAGTTTTCACATACGTGTCGCTATAATTCCAAGAAATAAGGTAGAAATAACTAAGAACAATAAGAAATAATAAAGAATATAAAAGAAGAAGAAATATAAGAAAAGGAAAGAATAAGAATATGTAAAGAAATATAAGAAATAATAGAGAATTGCGATTTATTCCAAATAATGGATTACAGTTTATAAGGTGTAATATTTTTTTTTCACATTTTTTTTTTTTTTTTTTTAACATAAAAGAATATTTACGAAGAAGTGAATTTGTAAGAAATTCATTAAAGAATCAAAATTTTCAAATTTCACCTAATAGAAACATGAAAATAAATGTTTTTTTTACAATAATATATTAATCAATAAAAGCAAATTCAATAAATTCGAGCCAAGAGGTCGTATAAAAGTATGGTGAAAATTGAAAGAAGAATTTTAAAGAGAGAACTGTTTTGAAATCCAAACTAAAATGATAAATAATTAATTAAAAATTGTAAGAGAAAAAAATTAACGTTCCATATCAGAGTTTAAAAGGACATTTTTTATTTCAATCCATAGTTCGAGAGATATTAATTTTTATATTTATGGCTGAAGTTTCTTTTCAGAAATTGGCAACGAAAAATAAAAAAAAAAAAATTATAAGAATTTGAAACAGGATATACAGCTGATAATAATTCATTAAAAAAAAAAAAAATGTAGCTGTTCAAGCAAATCAGTGGAAAATTCTAGAAAGAAAGCAACAACAAAAAAAGAAAAAGTAATAATAATAATACTTTCTATAAACACTTCAAAGATTGGAAACCGACCAAATAAAGCGTTAAATAAAAGAAAAATAAAATAAATAATAAATAAATAAAAATTAAAGGTGGGAGGGGGCAGAAATTGTTAACTACGCCATGAGTGATTACATAAAGTTCTGCTAAAGATGATGGAATGTAAATATCCTCAGGGAATACGTCAGATAAGTCCGAGCACAAAAGTATGTCAAGGGTAGAAATCGAACAGCCATCAGTAGAAAAAGGAAGGAAAAAAAACGTTCTTTTTTTTTTTCTTTCTTTGTTAAATAACATCACGATTAGTTCTCCTTTTATGATAGAAGGCAGTCAAAGGGTTAAGTCGAAAATGGCTGCAAGGAATATTAAATAATCGAAGTAGTTGGAAATATGAATAATAATGTTTTTGAAAAGAAAAGAACAGACAAAAAAGAAAAGAAAACTTGAGTTAAATTTGAAAAGAAAATTGGTGTTTGTGAAATACATTTATTTAAAGTTGTATTATTTAAGAAAGAATAAAAATAAATATGATTTAGAATGAAATAACTGGTAAGTGAAAAGTTCCACCATGGAGTGTAGTATAATGTAAGTGAACAAGCACTAAAATGTTTGAAAAAGAAAATTAAAATAAGATCTACACTCGTTTAATTTAGTAATATTTAAATATTAAATAAAAGTTGGTTATTCTTTTTTTTATTTAAAAGTGAGAAATTAAAATTGATTTTACAAAAGTTATTGACAAAAAATAATGTTCAAAATGGCTGCAAAGAATATTCAACAATTGAGGCATAGAAAGTAAGTAAACGTAGGAAACATGTTTTGAAAATAAATAAATAAAAAAAAAGTTCCAAAAGAATATAAATGTTCTAAAATCTAGAATGAAATTGTAAAGATTTTAAAGGAATATTTAATGGAATAAACACTAAAAGTTGGCAAACGAAAATTCCAATGAATTCCAAAATTCCATGGAATTTAATGGAATGTTTAAATATTCAGAAAAAGACAATTTCATAATATTTTTTTTTTTTAAAGAAAATAAAAAAAACATTCACATAAAAAAAATTTCCACATTTCAGCTTGATTTTTTTGATGATTTCACGATTAGAAACAAAGGATTTATATGTTAAAAACAAAGAATCATATATTATAAAAACAGCTATGTCTGATATTGACAATTAATATTACCAATATTAACTTAACTTAAGAAATAAAATTTAAGTTATAAATATTTAGAACTTGAATTTCTTTTTTAAAACAAACCAACTTATTTGGATTCAAAAGATAGTTGGCTAGGTAAAAATAGAAAGATAAAAGATAGTTGACGATTTAAAAATAGTTTGTGTACCAAAGTACAATGAATTTCTAATTTCAAAAAGTAATAGTAAAATATTAAAGTACTTAATTTGCCAGACATTAGTAATGCTATAATACAATAAAATTTGAATTTCAGTTTAGTTTGCATAATCGTAGTATATTATTTGATAGTTTAAAATACGAATAAATAAATAATCAGATTACATGCATTTTCCAAGGACAACCTAAATCCACTTCATGGTCTATGCACATGTTAAAACGTTGAAATAATCTTATTTAATTATATCGCTTTTTATGCTCAACTTTTTGCAATGAATTTCCGAAATCAAATTGTGTTTTGCAATAAGGTACTTTCGCGTTTAAATGATTTTTCTAAATAAAAATAATGCTTGCAAATTCAGCCATTCTGCCATTTTATTTATAAAAAAAAAATGTTTTTTTTTTTTTTTTTTTTTTTAAATTACGAATTATTTTGAGCTATTGTTTTTCCCCTAAATATATCCAGTTCGATTTATTATTCTATCCTATAATATTATTATAACTATCCTAGCTAATATTAATTAAAGTTGTTATATATTATCTTTTAGTGTTGAAATATATAATAACAATATCATTTAAAATATAATTTTTTTTTATTATTTAAAAGAAATGATTTATTTCTTATTTTATTTTTTCTTCTTGAAAAAAATATTTATTCATTTGAAATTTTGAAAAGCATACTCTTACTTCAATACATTAAATTAGAAACTAATATTAAAAATAAAAATATTTTTTAAATTAACAACTATATTAATATTTGCGATAAAATAATTAAAAAAAAAAATATCTTCTTCAATGGTGTAACAGACCCATGGTGAGCCAAAGCCGTCTGTCTACTGGAAGATTCCGAAACATGACATGTTTTTCTTTTTACGTGGTAGGGTTGTCAGCAGTACGCCCAACACTCTACAGTCATATTAGACAGGGACGTTTATCATATTAGACAGGAACAGGGATCATATTTATATTTGCATTCCATTAAACGCTCATTATAAAAATTATTTAAATTTTTCCATACGTTTAAAGAAATAATTCCTTTTCATTTTCTCAATTTTGTTGTTGTTTTTTATCCCACTTGGTAGACAGCAACATCTAGACACAGTCCAAGAACCCGTGTGGTTTCATGGAAGGAGGGAAAGGGGGTACAGCTTCTATTATGATGGAGCACGCGTAAGTAGAAGTGTGACTTGGTTTCGTGACGCTGACTTTCTTACGGGATAGGGCTTTCGGCCCTACGCCCAAAAGTCATATTAGATAGGGACCTGCGGTTTAAAATAGATTCTGAACCACTACAAACAACCATGGAGCTCTACAGTCATATCAGACAGAGCCTACGGTTTAAAGTGAATAAGGATCACTGAAAACATCCATGGACGCTCTACAGTCATATTAGACATTACTACTACTACTACACCATGCCACATCGCTGTGCCTAGAGCTGAGTTGCCCCGTTACAGTTTGCGAATAATGTGGGTGAGAAATCTGATTGGACTCTGAGACGCTCTATAATCGTGTGAGACCGGGAAAAAGTGGATCCGAACCGTGGCACCGCCGGATTCGAAGCCTGTAGTACTGTGCGAATAACCTGTGGTACCGAACGCCAGAGCGCTAGACACTCGGCTATTCAGGCCCCAGTCATAATAGACAGGAAGCTGCAGTTTAAAGTGTATTCCGAACCACTACAAACATCCATTCGAACTCGAATCCCGAGCTCCAGTGACTGGGCCAATAGGCTCCCAAAAAATATAATTATTGCAAATTTTCAATAACTTGAAATAAAGTAATTTTTTTTTTTAAATTTTAAATACACAATGTTTTTTAAAAAAATCAGTGAAAAACTTGACTGTATTTCAAAAGTCTGTAGAAACCGATCTAAACTACCAACACATTAGGTGCTATTATTCGTCCATTAAAAAAAGATCCAAGCAAATGTTGGTTAATTGGCTCGTCCATAAGTCATCCACAGTCCCTGAAAGCGAAAGCAGGATTCAAAGAAAACAAATTTTCAAGGCCGCAGAGATGTCCTTGGAGTATCAAGACATCTGCGAAATATCCTACAGACACACAATGTAGCGAGTTCGGCATGAGGAGGGGAAAAAAAAAAAAAAAGTTTTCATTTTCTTTTTTTTTTTCTTTGCAAGTATTTGACAGCCGAGAAATTAGGTCGCGATAATGATATGCCTAAAAACATTTGCCTTGACTCTAGTACTTTTGAGTGATGGCTGCTGATGCATATCAGTGGTACAGTCAGTGTGTACTGCCATGAGTCAGTAAGCAATTATAGTCGTTGCACAAACACTGACGAAATCCCCGCACCTTTAAAAAAAAAATTCCATTAAACCATCGCGGATTCGCTGCCTATTATTCAATATCGAGACATATGATAGCCTCCCAAATTATTTAGTGAAAAACTATTTTAAAAAAGAACTGATGCTTTGATATATCTGTTGGCTTTTGGAAAAATTGCAAGAACAAGAATCAATCAACAGAAAAAAATCACAAGAACAGCACAATTATAATTTTAAGAGTTTTATTGTTTAATTTCTTTACAGCTTCAAACAAGTGAGGTAATTAAAAATATATATATATTCCAATGTACCGAAAATTCGCAGTAAGAAAGACTTTTATCGTAAATGAAATCTGTTTAAAAAATGGTGAAGACAGGCAGAAATTGGCAGGTAAGCTTTTGCTATTTAAGCAAAGTTTATCAGTGAACTATTATGTTATGTTATGTTAGGATTATTATTATTTATAAAGCTTATATATGATGTGTTTTCTTATAAAACAGCCAAGAAGCAGCAGTCAAATTCTGAAATAAAGCAGATCACTAGCAGTTAAACTAGATCTTATTAGAAGCAATAATGCAACCGTAAAACTACATCTTATTAGGAGCAACAGTGCCATTGTCAAAGATCTTAAAAGAAGCAACAGTCAAACATCTTATTGGAAGCAACAATGCAACAATCAAACTATATCTTATTAGAAGCAACAGAGCAAATCGTCAAACAATAT
>BPLR01009668.1:0-42036 GCA_021605095.1 Caerostris extrusa | reverse complement strand
GTACGTATTGCTCAATTGTTTTTAGAACATTTTTTAACAATCTTTTATTATTATTATCTCTGAACACCTTTAATAAAAGTAAATATGGTTACCCAAGACTTTCTGATTTGCAAGTTATTATAGCTTTATCGAAACATTTTTACTAACTTGAAATTATTTGATTTCGTTTTGTATGAAAACAAATTAAAGTCTGTATAATGAATAGGCTTTTACAAGAACAAATAGATATAGTGTGATATAATATTAAAACGGCCCCCTTATGAATCTTCGAGGAATCGAATGCATTTGGATTTTTCTTTAAACAGTTTTTTATTTTTCATCATTTTTCTTGTAATAAATTTCTTTAGTCGTTCACTTTATATATCTGTAAAAGGACAAAAGCCATTCGTAACGACGTGTATGGCAAAATGCACGTGGTTGTTTACTGCTTTTTGACTTAAAATAAAAAAATTCTTGTTAACGCTAAGTGATGGGAAAAGTGTTATGAATTTACCCTTTTAATGTAATATCAAAGAGTTCTTGATTAGTAAATATTCAACGATTCTTTCTAGAAGAGGAATGATTAATGCTCAATTTTTGGTTTATTCTTTTTCGGTATCTGTTAATTAGTAAGAATTTCAAAGGTGGAAATGAGCGCCAGGTCACATGTAGCCCGACAACTTCAAAAGACGTTGGGATTCTTATGTATTTATTTTAAGTTCTTATTGTATGAATTAATTTATTTTATTGAGTGCATGTACGCACGATGAATGTTTTTAAAATTTGTTCAGTTTGATGTCGCCTACACCTTTTGATTTCGGTGGGAGTCGACGCCGTCTCAAGAAGGCTCTTCCCTTTTTGTTCGTCGTCTTTTTTTTCTTCACTTGGAAAGAAATCTTTCCGTTGGAATTGTCTAATTTGCGAAACGATAATACCATATTTTTTTCAAAACCGATACAAAAGTCTGTTAACAATGAATTCTTTTTTCAAACATAATAAATGCATATTTAGAAATAAAAAAAGTTAGAATTTTTTTTTTCTGATTTTGTTTTATCAGGAATCGTTTAAGGCGAGAGATTTGTGTGTTTGTTTCTTTCTTTTCAATCTAAAACTATTGCTGAGAAGTCCATCCAACTAATTGTATTGAAGATAAAGTAGACCAATGGCCAAGTAAGTTGATAGACTGACATTTGACAGGAAGTGAAGAATATGTCCTGCAAACATCTAGACGAGGACCGTGCATTAGTGATTTTGAATGAAGTTTTTAAGGTATTGAAGTACCATAGTATGCCAAATCTGGTCCATGAAACAACTAACTTGTATTGAAGAGCTCGGCCAAGCTGGCTAATGGACTGATATTTTACAGCAACAACAGCAGAATGTGAGGAATCATTGCATATTAATGACGTTCCTTATAAATAAAATAAAATTTTAAAATCTAATTATGAAAAAATAAAAACTATGGCTACAATTTGAATAGCTCATCAAAAATCTTTAAAAAATTATCTTTTGTAATTTATGGTGAAGGAAATATTTTTGTATCAAAATACTTATTTAAATTATTATAAATTTAACAAAAGAACAGGAATCAACAAATATATGTTTAAACAATATATTGTTGATTCCTGTAACAATATATGCTATTTTAATATTTATATTCTTTCTTAAAAACGTCAAAATGAATAACTAATTCTACTAATTTCATTCTTAAAATACTTTATAATAATTCGATGTGTATATATTAATTGTAATTTGACGACTAATATTTATTTATTATTTTATGACGACTTTCTATTTATTTACTGTTTTATCACGACTTTATTTATTTATTATTTAATTTAGAATTGTAGCTTGCATTTTGATAACAAAGTCATGTTTTTTGTTTTTTTTTTTAATATGCATGCATATTAAGTGAGCGCAATTAAATTTAAAAACAAAATTACGAAAAATTGAATACAATTCTATTTAATTATACTTCTTCCTTGATTTCAGTGCGAGTTTTAAATTATCAAATCTATTTTAAATGTAATGATTCTAAACATTAAACAAAAAATATAGTTATCAGTTGTTTGTAAAAATTGCTACATATACAATCTATTTCTATCTATGATTGCTTTAAATGCTGGTTTTATAATGAATGAAATATTTACTTTTTAAATGGATTCTTAAGTCGGTGATAGATTTTTTTCTTCTTAATAAATGCAAGGAATTATTAAGAAGAAAAATTTTTAAATTTCCTATCTATAAGGCATTCATTCGTCAAAGCAATGTTTCCAAGGCATCAGAAATGTTGATAAATGTTAAATGGATTAATGTTTATTCTATTTGAAGTTTTGAAATTCAAATTTTGTTTATTTCGAAAGGGCTTCTTGGGTCTTATTTGTATGTAAACGAATTGTGTGGCCTGATTGCAAAGCTAATAGAGCGCGCGCTGTACCCAGTTCATCGAGTGCAAGATGCGAGACCCATGAAAAAAAGAACAGAAAAACAAAGCTGGGCTTCATTGACTTGCCGGTGGAAATAAAAGTACAGAAGCAGTCGTCCAGACGAAAGTCAGGAGAGACAGTAAACAAATGAGCTTTTTTTTTTTTTCCTTTTTTAGTGATCTTCTTTTCTTGGTCTCGCGTCGAAAACAGTAGACCTTCCATGGTTTTCACACTTCTAGTTGTCGTCTAGCTTCTCTGGCCGTACCGTAGAGTTGTAATAATAATTAATAATTTATAACCGCTCTATGGGTGGTACGGAATCCTTTCATTGTGATATGTACCAACGGATTTCGATGGCGAATATCATCTTATTGTAGTATTTTTCTTTTTTGGAGAACAACTTGTGACTGTTTAAATCATCCAGACGTAAGATAAGCTTTTTAAATGGTTTTATGATAAATTTCAATATTTTTATTTTTAAACAGATCAGAAAAAAATTACTTGTGTGATTCAAATTACTTTATTAATCAGTGGGACAGATCACTGCATTGTATTTGCAAAAATAAATCCCAAGTTTATATATATACACAACTATTAGAAAGAAGATTAGATGTGAGTAGACTCATGTAAGTGTCTGTAACGTAAGGAAGATATTGCGACTACTATTGTAATACTACGCAACCTCGCATAATGTGTCAAATAATGAAACCGTATTTATAAATGAAATAATCTTTTTATAAATGAAATCTTTTTAGCTTTCAAGCATTACATTTCCATATTTAAAACTGGAAAAAAAAATCAAATTATATAATAAAGCAGGATGATAGATTAAGATAGGACTGAATTCGTAAACGAAGACATTGGAACGTAAATTTAGATGATTTTGACATTCTAACGTTTTTAAAAGTTTCTACCACTTTTTAAAATTTATTATAAAAATAATATTTTTAAATTTGATGACCTAAAAATTATTGTATATATTAACGCACACTATGTATAGATATAATATTTAAAATAACGGTCTATTTAATGAAATATAAAAAAAAAATATTTATGTTATTATTTTATAAACCTTTATAAAATAATAAGTATAGTATATTGATAATAATATTGTTAGGAGCTTTTTAATGAATGGCATTTAAAGGAATAATAGAGCACATTACAGCGAACATCATCTAAACAAATGATGCTCATTGTAATGTGCTCTATTATTCCTTTAAATGTCATGTAGTAAATAAATTCCTAATGGACGTTGAGTGACTCGTTTAGAGGCAAATTACTTTGAACTTGCTCCTTCTAATTTTTTTTCCCGCAATGAAGCATTTACAATTTTTTTTTTTTTTTTTTTTTTTTTTAATACAACCAAGGCTTATAAATTATTGTGAATGATTTTCTGGTTAGGCTGTATTTGCTTTTGAAAAATGTCTTTCCGATATTGCTTCAAGATGTTCGGATGGCTATTCTTAATTGATTGTAGTTTCAGCATGATTGAACGCCGGTCTGTTGATGCATTAGGTGTGAAATTACCAGGAAATACATCTTTTGAGACTAGATGGATTGGCCGAGTTGGATTAGTCGGTTGGTCTCCACTATCGCCCTATTTCTTTTGCCTTATTTTTTTGTGAGGACACATGAAGGTTTTTGTTTTCAGCACTCTAAATAATTTTGAAAATCTTGTCGCGAGAATTCCGACTATTGTTGTAATTCTACGAGAGATATGTGGCCTGATTATGCAAGCTAATCATCGTATCAAGATTTTTTTTATCAGTCTTTATGAAAACCATTCCTAATCATTGTAAGAATTGGCCAATTTACCATAGTTGTATACAAAAGTAAATAAATAAATAATTTGTTTCATTTTCTAATCAATTCTGTGCCTAAACGGGTCTCTGTCATTAGGTTTTTTAATGTCCATTAAAATTTGTATCCAAGTGTGTATGGAGTTCGAGGACATCGACGATTTCTGAATAACTTATAACTGTAGAAGTCGAATTTTATTTAAGAGATATTACATTGCATTTTAAAGTGGAGAATATCGCGTTTTTTCAATGAACTTTCTCCATGAACTCTACTTATTTCTCCAGTTTCCTTGTAAAGTTACTGGATAATATTCGTATGCTCGATCACAACCCGATTTTTCTGTTCAGTGCAATTTTCAATAACTTTCCCTTTTTCAACTGGAGTGGAACTTCCGTGTCAGATTCCCATAGTAATTGCTTGCCCCAAAGTAACTTTACAAAGGTAACAGCTTGAAGCTTAGAATTTCGTTGTTTAATAAAACACTTTTAGTACTATTATCGTAGAGAGTTGTCAAAAGGCTTTAAAACCGCTCACTTTAGGTCGATTCTTTTGAAGTCTAGTTGAGCAATCTATTGTTGATCGGCATCATCACTGCTCAACGGACTGTGACAGCTTCTTTGTTTTAAGAGAAACTTGATTGTTTATGAGATTTGAAGATTGAAGACATCACGAATTGAGACCCTGAAGGCCTGTTTTTTGCGTAACAAATACTCCCAGTTTCTCTTCCAAGCTGCTGGGGGATTCTTAAAGATAAAACAATTATTTTAAATTTATAGGAATTTTTTTCCCCCATTATAAATATAGAACTGTCAGAAGCATTTCTTGTCAACCGTTTTTTCTCCATCATCATTGATATAATTTATGTGTTAGTAAAAGTGTTAAAAACTTTTTCTTTAGTTACAAGATTTCTTGATAAATGCTATTTTGCTGTCGATTCATACGAATTCGAATTATTATTTTTTAATTTTCTTATTGCATTGGTGTTTTTAGCAAAATAAATAAATAAATGACATACAAACTGATGTTTGGTGCATTATTTCGCTCTCTGATGGATAAAAGACGAATAATTCATGAATAAATTACTTTTCCTTTTACATATTGTTGGCAATTTTTGTCATTTGACATTTTGACCAGATTTCATAAAACTATTCATCATAATGTGAGAAAATGAATTTAAATTAGTAAAAGTGGGAAAAGTTATTTCTTGTTTCTTATGATTTTTCCCTTTATTTACATAGTGCCCGTTAAAAGGCAGGGAAATGATTCTATTCTTGGTGAGATGTTCTTCGGGCTCTTCTCATCTTTTCTCGTGATCTTATTAGTGTTGATAGGCAACTCTAAGCTGACACGCAGTCTTTGGTGTTCTTTGTCTCGCCAGTGAACCCGGGAATTCCATTGTTATCGAGCGGCCGCTTGGCGACACCACTGTGTCATAGTTTAAAGTCTATTTCTTTTTTTCTAATCTGTCACCATTTTTAGTTTATTACTCTACGTGGGAAAAAGCTGAAGAGGGACATTCCCAATAGGTTTATTTTTTCAGCGGAACTATTTCTGTGAACAAAAATGTTTTTTTTTTTTTTTTTTTTTTTATCAGAAGCTTTTTTTGGGGATTACTTGAGTAGAATTATCGTAAAATTGCTAATCCCCCCTTTTCTGTATTTGAAGATTATGTAATGGTAATTACAACTTATTGCATCATAATATGTCTGTATTTGTTGCGAAATTTGTTATGTTTTTTATATACTGTAGATACTGCTTTATTAATAGGAATGCTAAAATCAAATAACTCTATCGGGGACTTGTGAAAATAAAATTTTTATGTTATTGAACCTTATCTTTTACTAATAGATCCAGTTTCACTGATTAATCCTGTCTTTTAGCTGGATGCTGAATTATTTTGAATTTGTCTTGGTACTTGTATAATGATTTCATTTTTGACTACTTTGTAATAGTTAACTTCAATGATTTTTTTTTTTTCAAACTTTTAATTATATATATGAAAATATACGCTACAATTAAAAGTTTGAAAAAAATCATTGATATATATAGTATATATATATTAGTATTATTTAATTTCGATATTTATAGCGCACAGTATCTTCACTGTCGAGAAAATTGGATATCTAGTTAGATATATTACAAGGTAGTCGATATTATTTCCTATAAATAGCACATAATACACATTCTGTCTTGCATATACCAATAAAGACTTCTCTATTGCTTATTTGGGAAAAATAGAAAATATCTTCAAATACTACGTAATTATAGTGTAGTAGCGTATTTATCGTGGTCAGTGCGTTCCCATGGAGATGTCTTTATACACCCAGGACAAAATTGTCTTGTCCCTTTTTCTTCCTTGAGATTCTATTTATATCTCTCACTGTCACGAAAAGTGTTTTCCTTTTTTTTTTTTTTCTTTTCTTTATTCTGTTGTCATGGGGACAACACTGATTAAATAGGGGGTATACCATTTTTTCATGTCTTTGAAAGAAGCTCTCCTTTTTAATTGCATTGCTGAAATCAAAGTAGATAAATATTTTTCCTTGTAGATTTTTTTTTATATATTCTAAAGATCGTCCAATGTATTAACTATAAAATGTAAAAATATGTACGTTTTTTTTTTAATATTGTTTGTTAGTACTACTTTTTTTTTTTTTCACAAATACTAGCACACATTCTATTTATTCTCAAAGAATGTATTTTTTTTTTTTTTAAAATGTATTTCTAGTTTACATTATTTTTCGGATTTCCTGTCAAATATTTTGGTATGTGTGGGGGTATATATAATTTCCAACTAAGACCAGTAGGGGCAAAGTATAATATGATAGTTTGGTTGTTAATAATTAATGTATTTGTAGGGAAATTATTCAAAATCTCCATTTCTACGAATTCTTGCATTCGTACATGTTTAGGAATTGAAATAAACCATCCACTAGTTTCTTATATGCCAAATATTTCACGTTTGTGCAACTTTTTATTGAAAGCTTCATTGTCTAAAAGTGTAGGTTAGAATTTGAACTATGTATTTTAGTTTCATGGAATGTATTTAATTTCGATAAATTTATGTGCATTTCAATTTAAATTTGTTACTTATTTTGTATTTGTTTTAATATTTTTTTTTCAGTTTAATATTTAAATACTTTTTATAAAATCACGGTGGGGTTTTTTTTTATTTATTTTTATTATTATTATTATTTATTATTATTATTATTATTATTATTATTATTATTTTTAATAATTTAAGAAATTTTTTTAACATGCGTCTCTTTATATTTTTAAATCTTTGCATTAAAAAAAAAACTTCGAACTTAAATTGCATTTATTGAATATTTCAACTTTTATCTATTCGAATTTAGATTAATTACATTATCACGACTAAAATGTGAGTTTTTTTGTCGTGATAATGTAATTAAAATCTATTTTTGAATCCTTAAACTGTTATAAATAAGTAAAACTGTTTCCCGTGTGATTACTTTAACTAGTTTAATATTGGATGATATGGTTCCATAGCTATTTACAATAATTTCTGTCAATAACTTATTTCTATTTCTTCTTATAACAATTTTTCGAATGGACAACTATAATCAATCAATATAATATGCTATTAAAAGAGCATTATAGTTCTCGTATCCATAAAAAGCTCCTGTATATTATTTAACTGAGCATTAGAGTCAGTGGAAAATGATTTTTGTCATCTGCACTTTACTTAACAGTTCAATATCTTTTTAATGCAAATGGTTTTGAATTTCATGCATCTAATTTTTCCCCCTGTTCTACTTAGTGAACCATTCAATGATTTTTTTCTCCCGTCTTAATAAAATACAAATGTGTATCAGTAAATTTATTTTCTAGTTTAATTGAATCCGCTTGTCATTCGCAAGGGAAACACCCAACCAGTCTCGTTTTACCGTTGACAGTTTTCCAATGAAGCGCTTAGTGGAAAAATCGAAATCCATAAATTCTCCAGCCTGTTTACTGGGAAATCCCAACAGAACCATTTACTACCTCTGGGCTTGATCTGAATTTCTAACAGAAACAAACTGAACAATTCGTTGTATAATCTTACAGTGAGAGACTTCAGTTTAACTAAAAATGTATCTTGAGATTCCGTTTTAGACTTCCTATAAAATGTTAACGAAAATATTTGTGAGTTTTTTTTAAGTTTATACTCGGTGAAAAAGCTCAAAATCGATCGATGTAATATTTTCCTCTTTCATTTTCAGCACAACAATTACAGAAATGCATTTTTTCTTACCTAATGTTTTTATATATAAAATAATTAAATAATGTGCAATTAATGTATTTGATAATTTGTATTAGTGAGATACGAATCCTCAATACTTCCTACGAATTCTTTATTCTTTATATTTTAACAGCATATTTAATGTAAAGCACGTTAAAATTATTAAGACAACTGATGCTCTTTAAATTATTTAAAATTTGAATTGCTTTTCTGTGAAGTATTTTCAAGAATTGTCCGCTTTTTTGAGTTAAAAACTCATTGTGATTAATGTGGTCTAAGAAAACTACTAACTACTTTTCCTCTCTTAAATTCGTGATTAACTATAATTTCTTTGTAATGTCTACTCATACAGTCTAAAATCATTTTTCTTGAATTTTGGAAAAACAAAGCAAACAAATTGATGTAAATAAAAAATTACTCTTAATTTTAGACTCGATGAAAAAGCTCAAAACCAATCGTTGTAATATTTTCCTGTTTCATTTTCAGCAACTTGAATCCATTACCGAAATGCCTTTTTTTTCTTGCCTGATGTTTTTGTATGTATAATTAATTTGCAATGTGTATTTATTAATTTTTATTAGTGAGATACGAATCCTCAATACTTCCTACGAATTCCTTATTCTTTATATTTTAACAGCATATTTAATGTAAAGCACGTTAAAATTATTAAGACAACTGATGCTCTTTAAATTATTTAAAATTTGAATTGCTTTTCTTGGAAGTATTTCCAGGAATTATCCGCCTTTTTTAAGTTAAAAACTCATTATGGTTAATGTGATCTAAGAAAACTACTAACTATTTTTCCCTTCTTAAATTCGTGATTAATAATCATTTCTTTGTAATGTCTACTCATACATTCTAAATTGTTGCGAAGAATTTTTTTTTTTACCATTTAATAGCTATATAGCATCATTTTTCTCTTGAATTTTAGGAAAAAAAACAAAGAATTGATGTAAATAAAAAAATGACTATAATTAATTTTGAATTTGGAGATTGATTATTCTAATGAACGGAAAATCATTAATAATTCATTTGCTTTGGCACAGATTTCTTTTATGTCATTAGCTATTCAAAGTTCGTTTGATAAACAAAATTTCCGAACGTTTCAGAACCTAAAAAAGTACTTTGAGTCTTTTGACGACCTTTCCGTGTGTTTTTCTTCTATTTGAGCAGCTTCATTTTTACGTTTGCCCTTTTCTTTTTTTTTATCACTTTCATGATAGAAAAGTTATTTACTTAACATATTTTACAATCCATCCTAATAATAAGATAAACAAATTACAGAACAGAAGGGAAATACTGTGATTTTTCACTGATGACTGTTACAAATCAAAATTGCGATCCTGACATCAACTCATACTAAAAGTTCTTGGCCATCATGACTGTGACAATGATTCATGGAAGTAGTCTAAAGCGATTCATGCAAAACAGTTTTACATTCTGGAAATAATAAAAACATTTGAGAAACTTTTTGTTATTTTTTTTTTTTATAGTTGGCATTTGAAATAAAAAAGGGAGCTTTTTTATTAATGCTATTGACAGTACATATATTTTTAATTTTTTAAACAAATATCATAAAATGTGTGTAAATTATATGTTTAAAGTTATTTATTTCAAGTCACTGCAATTAATTTCTATCATAAGCATGAAATATCTATCTATTTATTTTATATATATATTTTTTATTTTCATGTAAGTTTGACTCTTGGATTTAATTCATTTAATTTCTAATAAGAAATATAATTTTAGCATTGATGAAAAGTATTTTTTTTTTTATTAGACAATCAACGTAAAAAAATTTTTTTCCTCTAGTTTATAATACAAATAGAATTTCAATTTCACACTAATCATTCCAAATATGTTAAACATATTTTGAAACTGATTGACTGATTCATTTTATCATATATATGCCGAAACTAGTATTGAGTGGATGTTTTCTACTATAGGGCTTTTAACCAGCTATAACGAAAACCATACTTTTTACGCCTAATTTGGGTGTTTTTAAGGTTTGTATGAATGGATACTCCATTTCGTTTACACACAATAAATTTTAAATCACAAACAAGTTTATATTCTAAAAGGTAAATGTAAATGCCTTATCTACCATTCTAAAAATCAGACTTGTTCCCACCCTCGTATCCAATAGCAAACCAGACCAACAAATATCTCCCAATTCTTGTGGCAATGCCAGCAATAATATCATTGATATCCATCTGACTGAATATGTGATTTTTCTTGTTCTCTGTGCTTATGTCTATGTTCTCATTTTAGCGAATAACAGAAGGTATTCAGTGGTCCATTACGTATGTTCTCTCGCCCAAATAATATTAGTATTTTTGGCACGTGTGCTGATACTATTGGAATTGTAAGACTTTTAGAAATTTTTTTTTTTTGCACTACATGTGTTAGTTTTGCTTATATTCGGATCTTGCTTGTATACTGAAATCCCTCTTTTTTTATTTTTATTTATTTATTTATTATTATTATTATTATTATTATTATTATTATTACTCTTTTTGAAGAAGTTTTCTTTTCCAAATTACAGTGCTTTCGTTCTCCCTCCCATTTCTTTTCATTTAATGGTATCTGAATATCTAAGTTAGTCAGAAATGATATTTCGATCAACTGTTAAATATATGTGCAATCTTTGTGAAACCTTTATCATCATTTTTAAATGGTACATCTTGATCGTTTTAAAATTCACTGAATGGCATTCAGTTATTTAGTTTATAGGCATTTTATCTCTTGCTTATCAAATTCGTAACTGGTGTCCTTTTTAATTGATTTCTGTATATCATGAAAGTTAACTTACTGTTATTTTTTCTTCCCAATAATAAAAACTGCAGACATGTATTTTTAATTTCATATAAAAAGAATTAGATCAATTGGGTTAAAAAAATCAGCTAAAAAAAAAAAAATTTACCTTTGCCCCTTATTTTACGAATATGTTTAATGGAACATGTATAATTCTTATAAGAACCTGATTAATTCTTTTTGCTCCGAGAATCTGAGATTAGTTAATCATAACTATCGTATATGTCTTGCGTATTTTTAATTAAATTCTGTTCTCGTTTTGTTTTCAGTCATGCGCTTGCATAAGTTCTGTAAAATATTTTGATGAATAATGTTCTGCATTCTTGTGTAATTAGACAAACGTTGCTCAACCGTGTAATTCAATAGCATTTTCATTTGCTGGCCTTTCACCGTCTTACCGCTGGAAAGTAAATAAGGAAAGGAGGCGTTTCAATTTTCTTTCAGAATTTTCACTCGGCACACGAAGGGCTTCTTGACGCTGGTCTGCTATTTGTCCAGAATTAATTCAGTGAATGATTCCCGCCATTTGCCAAACAGCCAGCCATTAAAAATTCCTTTTCTCGCCAAGCGGCTGTATTAAAATGCGCATACCAAATCTCATGGAGCCTCTTTTGCACGAAAAATTACCTCTTTTAAAAATCTTTTCCCTCGCTGTCGCTGCTGTGAGTGAAAAGAGAAATCTTATTTTTCGTATCCGACCGACGCTTTCCAAAGATTCACTGGATTTTTGAATCGGTTAGGGTTGAAATCTTTCTTCGAATAATGTTATTTTGTGGCGAGTGTTTTTTTTTACCTTTAAGAAGAAAAACTTTTCTTTAACTTGTTCGAGCTGGGCGGAGAGAAAATGAACTCGTCCTTCTTCAAAGCAAATTGTCTCAGGAAACAGGTTATTTTCTTTTTAGGGAATGAATCTCTGGAGGCCTCGATGCGTAGGAATCTTAATTTTTTAACGTAAAATATACTTAATTCTGTATTCTACAAGATAATTATTTCATATTATTCTTATGATTAATTATATTGACAGTTTACCTAAATGCATTCAATAATTATAAGACCTATACTTTTTTTTTCTAAGTGTTATTTAATAATTTTCTTCACTGTGTTAATTTCATTTGGTTTAAATTGTGTTAGACTGATCAAATTTTTGACGGTTTTTTTGATTTTCAACATGAAATGTAAAACATCAAAAAGCTTGATACAATTATTATTATTATTTTCAATTTTTGTCTCATAAATTGGTTGTAAAAAAATACTCTTTGAAAGAAAGTTCATTTAGTAAAATATTGAGAATTCTATATCAATATTCCTTAGAACTATGGAGAAATGATATTGCTCTTTAGGCCTTATGCTGTACAAAAAATAAGGTTATTTAGAATGCTTGATTAATGTTTTGTTAAGACATTAATTTATTTAAGTTAAAGGAAATAAATGCTTTGAAGACATTAAGCTTTCTTATGTTTGTGGTAACATTCAAAAGATCGCTGCTGAATAATAATTAAGAATAAAATAAAAGGGACAATCCTATAAACTTGCACATTTATTTAAAAACTTTTCAAATTTATCAAAAGTTCTTGCCAGAATGAAGAAGATAGATTATATTTGAACAATGAAATACAATCGTCTTTGTAAGGTTTTCAACATTTGTGGTAAATAATTTATGAATTGTTTTGTACAGAGGTTCATTCACAAGCATCTTATGCAGACAATGAATCTTTTCGTGTGGAATACATGGTTAGATTCTTCAGAATCTAACGGAAGCAAGACTTCTCATAAAGAAATAAAAGCTAACAAATTTATGTGATCAATGGAGATGTACGTGGCATTCATTATAAGTTATTCCCAAATGAAACTAAACTCTTATTAGAGGACAGTAGTGACCTAATTTTATGGTTTTTAATGCACTCCGTGGGTTGTTGCAGTTGACCATTCAAGTTAACTTGTGGCAGCAGATTCGAAATAGAAAATTTCAAGTGAACCTCTTTAACATTGGCTATTCAGTGATTTCAATTTAAAAACTATCATTGAGCAATCAAAGCGTGCAACTTTTCTGATTTTTATTATGAACATTCAATTCTTCTAAAAGTATATCGCAATTTATTTTGTTAATGTGGTTTACTAATACTGAGCACTAGAGAATTTTTGCATGCCATTACATTGATCTTAACACTAAATTTTAAATCTGTTTTATTTTTTAATTGAGAATGTTAAATTAACAAGCAAACATGAAAATTTATAGGTATTTTAACGGTATGCAAAAACTCTCAGCTTTTAAGCAGTTAATCTAATTTATTCTAGATTTGAAAAGTTCAATATATCAGATAGTTACCTAAAAATATATTGAGCCCCAACTCATACTCTGATTTTTTTACATGAAGTCAATTTCTAAAATTTAATATTTTTACCTTGCATAAATTTATGGAATCTTAACACAATCTATAAATTGAATAACTATAGTGTTTTTTAAATGTTTTTCATGTATCTTGATTTAAGCAGAGAACTTAATCCCAAAACTTTTATGAATATCAAGATTTTAAACGGTTTTTTAAATTAATTTTTACATTCGTTTTTGTTCACAATTATTTTTTAAAAAAGTAAAAATGTTGCTTGGTACTTGTTGATAGAGTCGATAATTTATGAAATGCTTCGGTCTTTTTAAATCCTTATCGGACCAACACGATGTAAAATTGAATAATGTATTGCTAAATAAATGAAGTGCAACTCGTTAAATTAGATAACAAATCTTAAAATTATTCCAATGTGCCTAAATACACGTTATCAGATTTTGAGCTGGTCGAATTCTCACAAGAATTACCAAGATCGTGCAATCTTCCGTACTGTTCGTATAAAAGCTGGAAATGTAATATTAAAAATACAGTTTTCTCTTCCTGTTTTATTTATGTGCGCAAACAACCCAGAAATGGTAGTTTTGACTGCTGAATGTGATTCCCTTAATCCCATTCCGTTGGTAGCATTTTGCATATACCTTTTTTTCTGAAAGCAATCTGAGGTTTTGCCTATTGTTCGTTTTTTTTTTTTTTTTTCATGCTTCGTTGAATCACGTTGACATTCTGATCGATAGCCAGCCTGTTTTGCTACTAGACGAGACTTATTCGCAATTTTAGTCATGTTTACAATTCGATGCACTCGCCATTGTTTCCTGCGAAGCTGTTCTCATAGATACTCCCACTTATTTTGTTATTCTTTTGCGCATTTCTAGAAGTAAATGAACCCAAAAGTGTTTTCTCTCCAGGTCAATTTAGTTTATTAATAGTGAATTCTCTTTCTTCTTTAGTTTATAAAAATCCTGGAACCTATTTTCTTAAAAGCAAGAGTAATTGTAATCATAAAGAGGAAAAGTCAGTGTATGGTTTTGAGAGTTTCAATTTTCACAATATATGAAGTTATTAATGTCGGTTAATTACCTCCTATGGCTTACTGCATTGATTTCTTTTTGTTATGTTTTGAAAAGGGAAAGAAAAAAATAATTCATATTTTGTATCGATTAATTACCCAATTATTCAACTCATCAATCTTGGGCGATTGTGATGTTTTGACACATCACTTACGCAATAAAGCAGGGATGATTGAGTTCCGAAAATTTACGCCTAACTGTGCCGAAAACTTCATGTTGCACATTTCAAAAAAAAAAAAAAAAAAAAAAATTTTTTCCCTCTAAGAAAATGTTTACTTTTGCATGTCTGAAGTAAATATGTTTAAGATCCCATATGATTTTTATAAACAGTGGTATAATACAAGATATTAAATGGACCATGTATTGCTTTCTTTCCAATTTCATATTGCATTTATCTACAAAGCTGAGGGCCAAATTTGCTTCTGAAAATTTGACTTGTAGTTCAGAAAATTTAGTGGACCCACAATCGGCTCTGGATATTATCTTGTGAGCGAACAATAAACGATTTTACATTCATATAGTAACAACGCTTAAGGTAACTGACCACGTTTAAAGCCAAACTTGTAAAATGATGTATGGATTTTTTTTTTTATTCTATTGTTAAATTGGTTGTAAAACACTGACAATCATGAAAACTAATTATCTATAAGAATATTTTTTGTTAAAATTTGGCAAAAATTGACGAAAAAGTTTATTTTACTTGACGTAAACACTCCTAACTCAAAAAATATGTAAAACATATCTCATTGACTTGCATACATGTAGACTACATCCATTATGCATATATTGAACTAAAAGAATGAGTCGTTTAGAGCAAAAATATAAGTAATGTTGTTAACAAAAATTCCAATAATTCCTCTCTAAATTAATATGTTTAACATTATTTAAAATATATAGTTAAAATTTCATTGGATTCTGAAAATTATTGTAACTGTTTTTCATTAACGGTGTAGAAAAAAAAAAAAATAAGATCGAATTTCAATTTAAAATCATGAATGCATGAATTCATTATCCAAATAGCTCGTGATAAAACAACTGTATCTCAACTTCTAATACCTCTAGAAACAAACTCAAAACTGTTTTCGAAAGCTTAAGATCTTTTATCTTTAAAATAATACCATAAAAAAATTGTGTTTTTTGAACTTGGAACGGTTTAACGATTTGAAAAGGGAACGGTTTAGTGTACTTGATGGGTTACCTTAAATGAACCCTTGGTGTGTTAAGCGAAATTATTTATCTCGGCTTCCTAAAACACAACTACTCTTTAGAAAACGTGCACTTTTCCTTTCAAATGGAGGAAACGGTTTTCTCACGTGCTGTTAGCCCCAACGAATCCATTGAGGGGCGGGGCTCTCTCAGCTCGATCAATACGAGTTTCCCAGACCTGGCGTCATCTCGGTTCGGCCCTGCTTCGAGACATCACAGCCCTCCAGCCTAGACACAATTTCATGCTCGCCTTCCTAGCACTCGTGACTAGACAAATCAGGCGGAAATACATCCAACACTTTGCCATCACAATTTCGCCGTAATGACATTTAATGTGATTAAAACAGGGTGTAATTAACTAAAATCTGCATTTTGAACTTGCAGATTTTAGATTACCACCAAACAACTTGATGCTTTCATTTATGTGATGAGGTAGTTGAAATCTAGTAATTGTTATGTGCATCAAGATAATATTCGGTGTAGATGGTATTAATCAAAGGATGTAAACTTGGCGTCTATCCTTCCTTATTAAGTGTGGCTTCTTTCTTTTGTTCTTGAGTTTATTATGATAATAATTTGACTATTAATTTTATTTAAAATATATTAATGTTTCTTATTTATGATTAAATGTCCTCATGAATGGTCTAATTATTTTCAAAATCATCAATTTGTATGATGGTTTATCCTTATCAATCGTATATTTGAAATCAATAAGAGCTTGATTGAAGTTACTAATTAACAATATCTTCCGTAATCCTTTAATGCAGAGATGTTTTTATTAGTCGAAATACTGAATAATAATTTAAAGAATAGCAGTTAAAAATGCTTAATTTTAAACATAAGTTGTTGAATTCAATATAAAAATTGTATTATTTTTGTAAATAAAGCTATTAGTGTAAAATATTCTTTCAATTAAAAGAAACATCAGATGATATTTCTGTTTTTTTCTTAGAAGAATAAGAAAATACATAAATTATAACTTTGTTTTGTTGTTTTAACACAAACTTTCAAAGAGAATATCACTGTTCATAGTCGATTTTTCTGCACGAAAACCAACTTTTACCCTATTAAGAAATGTATTAATTAATTTGTTACTGTTGAGTTAACTATTTTCCGAAATACGTCCAAATTGGTGTTTAAATTAAATTTTGAATCCAGAGTCTTCTTAATTGGGAATTTTTAAGTTGAATGTTATATATATATATATATATATATATATTCCAGAAAAACTGTTTACACAATTGCCCTGCCACGTAAATGCATCAAACACTGAATTGTCGTTTTATGCGTATCTTTCCTCTACATATTCTTCTGTCTGCAGTCTTTATGTGACAGAAAACCTTATCCTGAAAAAAATAAATAATTTTATTTCCAAATCGTGACTTGGAAAAGCGCGTCTTTTGGAAAGAAATCAACAGAATTTCAGTAGAAACAAAGAATTTTATGTATTCACAGCGCTTTCATAAATTAAGTTGTTTCCCTTGCGATTTTTTATTATGGTGTCGCTTACGTGTACAGAGAAAGTTAATTTTTCAGTTTTTATCTCTTAATTTATCGTATGCTACGCTTGTGAAATTTTGGGTGTTCATTTGTTTAAATTTGCAGTCGTTTTTATTTAACTATTGAATTTTAATGCGTGTACAGCAAACAAATAATTCAGAATATCATAACATCAATTATGCTTTTCCTTTTATCTAAATCAATGGATTCATTAATTTTATTATTCTGTATATTGATTCGCAAGCATGTGAATAATGCAATTACGCCATTGGTGTTATATATTTAAATATTATTATAAAAGTGTGGTTTGCAGATAATTCACTCTACTTTGAATTGCAACAAGTTTGCACACACACTAACAGTTACTATCACTTACCTTTATTTGTACAGTGCCTTCATGGGGATGTGGAGGGGAGAGACAAAAATTCTAAAAGTTATTTTTCATTTCCTGAGATATAAAAATCTGCATGTAATATTATATGACCTCGGCTAAAGATCATATAATATTATATGTAGATTTTTATGGTAACATATTTACATTCTAAAAGCTTATAAAAAAAATTGAATTATGTTTATAAGTAGGAATTACTGCATTCTGAAAAACTGTATCATATCCCACTAGAACTGAGTTTAAATTTTAAATGTAATTTTTACTTCAAGTGAAGAGTCTTTTTGATTAATAAATCATGAACTTTATTTTCTACTTTGGTATTGTATACATAAAAAAACAGCTGAAATATCCGTGTTATGTTTTCATGTTCCATTTCAGCGTTTTTATGTTTGAAATCGTTCACTTATTTTCCTTCGCCTACTTCAATTTTTCTTTTATGACAAGAAGACGCCCTTATGCCGTTAGCCAATGAAATTTCTCATTTTCAGCATTTCTGTCTTATTTGTTTTCAAGTTTTTTACATTTAAATTAATTTTGATAATAATATTACACTTAAAGATCGGAATTTTATTGCGTTACATAAAGTTGTTAATCGAACTGAATGCTGCATTTTTATTTTATTTCTGCCACACGTAAGTGAAATTTTTTTAAATTACATCTGATTTCTTTATTCTTTACAAGAAAATTAATTTTTGATCAAGTTTACAAGTGTGTTTATAGAAGACACTTAAATATTTAATGTTTTTGTCCAAAAATGAGTGTCAACCGCATTCATTCTCTTGCACAATTACCGGAAATAAATATCTAGAATCGATTATCAGAGATATTGGTTCTGTCCTCCTCCACCAACTATCATATCGATAGACTTGTGGGATTTTCTATTAAACTGAATCGACCTGTTTCGACTTCGTCGTGACTGGTTTGCGAAATCCATTCTTTTTGACGATTGCTCTTCAACTTCGGATTCTTGATTTCTTTTTATGCTCCTCGATTCAGATCATGTACGAGGGATCTATTTTTTTTTTTTTAAGATTTTCTTCCACTTAGAAAGAGAACTCAAAGAAAACTTTGGAGAATCTAAAGCCGTTAAGTTCTGTTTTCTTTGTTGAAGTTTTTTTGTGTTTTTATTGTTCGAAACTTGTTGGCTCGCCGCAAATAGTGTTTTTTTTTTTTTTATATAACTTTTACTCAAGGATTTTCTAGGCCATTATAGAATAGGAAACACTTAATAGTATTCCGTTACGAAATTTTACAACCTTGCTCCAGTATTTACTCAATTTCCGTTTATTTGCTTTTACGTCTTTTAACTACTAACAATAATAAACTATTGAACTAAAGTTATAATAATTAAAATTTTTGTTATCATTGTAGATAATGAAATATTTTATAAACTGGATTTCAGCAATCGTTTATTTAAACTATTGGATTTACAATGTCCAGCCTCCCTAGAATTAATTTTTTAGGTAACGCAAGTTATTAAGTTTGCCAAATAACGCAAACAATATGTTAATGTTCATACAAATTAAGCATTCCCACAACATTTGAATTCTCGAGATTTCTCGATTTTTAAGAGCTTAGTTCATTAATTTTAATTTTGAATTTTCATATTGAAATAACATATCTTTTAAATTTTCATTGAATTCTTTTAATGACTAAATGGAATTAAAACATTAAAATATTCTTATTGAATTTTTAGCTCCCTCTAACATTCAAACTGTCATTTGAATATATATATAAAGAGAGGAATAATATTTTGTCGTTTGTCCAATTGAAGAAGTTGTTTTTGTTCGAGAAGTTGTCATTTTCGCCATTACAAATATTTTGCTTATAGAAACAATATTTTTATAACATTAATTTATTACAAATAACTGATAAAAGGCTTCTATTTGATACATTTTTCTTCTAATTGATAGTAACAGTCTAAATAGATAACAGATAATAAGTCTTTTCAATTGTAAAAACAAAATGTAATTGAATAGAATTTGAGCTGATGTACTGCAGTTGTTATGAGCTAAAAAGATGAGTGAATTTCTTATAGAATGTCTTTTATGCCTTATTCTTATTAATTCGAACACCTGATTTGAATTAATTTAATGAAGTCTTTATTGAAATATCCATACCATTTGTTGAAGGAATTCCTTTTTGGAATACATTTATATGCACTGCTTTCGTTACAGGAAAAAGTGGCTAAGATTTCCTAGTGTTTAATGTACACTCTTGCGTTAACTGATCGGCTGCGATAATGTAGATAGCTTAAAGGTTTTATTTTAAATTCTTATTATAAAATTTCAAGTTATTAACAGTAGTAACAAATTAATTGCAACAATTTTGTGATTTTTTTATGAATGCAAAATGTTTCCATGGTTGGTCTTTGAGACGGTAAACTTTATGCAGTAGTCAATCAAAATAGTATGCTGAGTTTTATCCTTTATATTCATAGGTACCAAAGGTTCGAAAACGTTGAATTTGAAAATTGTTGAAACACTGCTATCAGATCATTATAACAGATACAACATAACTTACTATACTGTAACAATAAAGGATAAAAGTGTTTATATAATTGCACGCAAGTACAAAACAAAAAACATTTCAATCTTGCCTTATTCAATATATGTAGAAATAAAATAAGTACAAAAATTCAGGGGGAAAACTTTTAATATAACTAAAAAAAAATCCGGCATAAGAAACTGACAAATTTATTATTATGAGGTTATTTTTCAAGGATTAGTACCATCATGATATTAAAGTTATGATCCATTATTGCCACTAGAAATTTGGGACCTATGTATGGTTGCTTATAAAAGTTGATAATAGTCAAGAGATAATTATATATAAAAAAAAAAAAAAAAAAAGACTGTAAAAGGTAACTATGAAACTTAATACTCCAAATCCCATCAGCTTTTTGTTCTTTGTTTTAACTGATTTAAGGGAAATGAAAAGCAGTCACTTCTGATGGCCAACACCTGCGTAGTATGCCCACATTCTCACACATGTAATAATAGCCTACCCATTTCTCTTTGAATTCTAATAAAAATAAAAATAAAATTGAATAGCTATTCAAAATTTGGTCTTTAAACAATTTGTTTGAAAATGCTGTTTTCCTTGGTATGCTCAGATATTTCTCCTGTTTTTCGTAACTCTTCGTAATTCCTTTTAATTCCTGCTAACTATCTGTTAATGACAATAAAGTAACAGTAATTAGCGTTCTACAATTTCCTCAGTATATCCTTGGATTTATTATTTTGTGTTTAAAAAGTGTGCGACACTGGAAAGACATACATGGTGATTTAGCTTTGCACTGTTGAGAGTTTTGGCCTTGGTTTTTTCCCCCTGTACTTTCGATTTATTAGCATAAACTATATGCTTTTTCATTTTGTTTTATTAATACGCTTGAGCACTGTACCTTTTTTATGGCTTTGATTCCGTCCTTCCTTTTCTTTTTCCGCATCTTGCACTACCTCTTTTTTTTTTTCTGTGGCCCTGGAAGCAGACTTAGCTTAAGTACCTCTCATGTAAAAAATTTATTTTAATTATTGACTTATTTGGTTAGAATTTAAAATTTTCAGTTGTCTGTGGGGGAGGGATTTCTTTGTTTAAATAACGGCAGTAAGGATTGAAAACTCTGCTCCTAATTAGGGAGGAAAAGACTAGTTTATTCCAATAAAGAACGAGGTTTGTACAAACCAGGTTTGACCAGTTACTTCTTTTTTTTTTTTTTTTTTTAATGGATGATAACAATTATTTACTGGCAATTATAAATTCGTTTTTATTGTTTTAAAAATACAAAGGCTTGTAAGAAAACCAGCTGTCATTTTCCAATAATTAACGTTTTTATTTATATCTTGTGAATACAAGTATGAATAAAATAATTTTATTCATTGTAATAGCAAAAGAAACTGTGTTGATTTCAGCCGTTCTCCTAAGTATTTTGCTTGCTATTTGCTGTAAAGTTTTAATTCCTATTCACAACATTTGGGAGATTGTCGACTTAGCTTAAGTACCTCTTACGTCAATAAATTTATTTTGATTGGCTTATTCGCATAGAATTTTAAGTTTTCAGCTGCCTGTGAGGGAGGGATTTGTTTGTTTAAATAACGGCAGTAAGGATTGAAAACTCTGCTCCTAATTAGGCAGAAAAAGACTAGTTTATTCCAATAAAGAACGAGGTTTATACAAACCAGGTTTGGCCAGTTACTTGTGTTTTTATGGATGAAAACAAATATTTACTTGCAATTATAAATTCCTTTATATTGTTTTAAAAATACAAAAAGTTTGTAAGAAAACCAGCTGTCATTTTTCTTCCAATGATAACATTTTTATTTATATATTGTGAATACAAGTAGGAATAAAATAATTTTATTCATTGTTAACAACAAAAGAGATTCGGTGTTGATTTCAAGCGTTCTTCGTATTTTGCTTTCTATTTGCGATAAAGTTTTAATTTTTATTCACGACATTTGGGAGATTGCCAAAAAGCTTTTAATTCCTATTTGCTAGATTTGGGAGAAGCATTTTGTTTATATCAACCTGCACCATTATATATACTTCGATTGTTCATAATTGAAAAGATTTTGTTCTAAAATCTATCCGCACCGTTTTTATACTTTTTCTAATTATAAACAATAAGTTAATTTTCATGACGTAATGAACTTCTTTACCGTTTCATTTTTTAATTTTTAGTACCTCTTATATTAGTCTGCACTTTCTGTTGTTTATTGCCATTTTATTCATTATTAATCTGCTATTGTAGCGAAGCTCGGTCTAGAAGTGATTGCGTTTTTTGTAGTCATAAAAGGATATTTTTGCTGTTCCGTATTTTGTTTTGTAACTATGACTTATGCTTAAAGATTGATGTGATCTGAGCGTTTGTGGTTAATTTCGTTATCTTGTTTCGTCATTTGATCTATTTATTACTTCTATTTCTTCCTAAAATGAAAGACTCATGGGATGTTTTTTGGATATAAAATGAAATTGTATGCAAACGGAGCGAAAAGAAAGAACGTAAGATATCAAATACTGATTTTCTGAGAGTACAAGAGGGAAAAACCCAACAGAATGAACGAAAGCCATAGTGCCAATATAGTAATAAAAATTTTATGTTCAAGAAAAGTTAAAAATAAAAAAAAATACAAATCATTAGATTATAATATGTAATGAGTTTTTATGCCAAATGTATCAATTATTAGAAGAACATAAAATTTAAAATGAAAACGATTTAACTTCACGTTTGTAATGCATTTTAATGAATTGAGATTGATCCAAGTAATTGAGTGTGTGTAAAGAGCAGCAGTTTCAAACGAATATTTGTTTTGTTTTTATTGTTTTCGCTTTTAGTAAAAAGTTTTTTTTGGTATTAAATTGATTTTTTTTTTTTTTTTAATTTTAGTTTTTAGTTGATGAATATTTTCAAAAAATATTCTCTCTTGAAGCAGTATGTGTGAGAACTAGATATTTGTCGAGTTTATAATGGATTGAAACCTAGTTCTAGTTCTAGAATTGTCTACTTTCTTTGTATAGAATGCATAAATGACTACTTATCAGGTTCAAATTCTTAATGAATGATGTAATTAAATTTCGAGAAGAAAATATCATTCATGGTTTTTTTTTTTTTTTAGTTCATCAGTTGAAATGTGAAATATTTCTACTAAAAAAACTACTTATTTTCGACGTACTGAACGGTATTGAATAGTATATTATTAGTTTTAAAAAACAAACCTGCGGCAAAAGATGAATGGCATAGAAATCTGGATAAGTTTGCAAAGCAAATCGATTCAGAAAAATAAATGACAATGTTTTTTCCAAGTATAAAAATATAAATTATAAATAAATCTGCGAATCAAATTTAGCTTTTGTAATTTAACTGTATTGTTACGTTTTCATACTTTCATTTGTCGTTAATTTAAATTCATTGTAAAGGAAGAAAATGAATGGAATTTTCAATTTTCTTTTCAAAACTCAGAACTACGAACATGGTCATTTTATAAAAATCATTAAAAAATATTTATTACTGTCTGTCGTTTCTCTATCCATGTTTTTACTTTGTAGCTGGCCAGAAAGTTAAGCTACTATTTGGTTGGCAAGAAATTACGTTTGGTTTTTACCATGCACTTAAATGACGAAAACAGTAATTATTTTCTTGCCACCCCAATACCTTTCTAGCCATCTCACATTTTCTAAGTATCGAAAATCTAGATTTATGTGACAGATAAACATGAAATGTTACATTATCCCATTTCCTTAATCTCTGCGATTTCTAGCTCTGTTTAATCTTCCACGGAAATCGATCGCCATATTACAAATTCCTTGGAATCATTACTTAAGTGAATGCGTTTGACTTAACCATTACATTTTTAATTAAATTTATTTTCAGTTGAACTAGATAACCTATCGCTGCAAAGTGATCAATTATTTGCTTCGACAAAGTATTTAGTATAGGGACTTGTGAAGTCCGCGGACCGCGTATATTCACTGTACCTTGAGTCATTTATTTATTTCATTTATGTATGTAAAGAGTACATTGAAAAATAAAAGATTTATATTATAATAAAAAGTAAATAAAGAATTTAGTGAGGGATATCAGGTTAATTTAATAAGCGCTTTAATATTTAGTTCGATTTTTATAATAACCCAGTGCAAAAGTCATTAGTCGAGATTTTTATTTATCTATATTTTTTTCTGTTTTTGATATTCATGCCTGAAAGTGTTTCTTTTCAAATGTATGTTCATACAAACAAGCTTGTGTGTTTTATGTATTATTTAGCGAAAACCTCATCTATTTTGTTGAGCGCAATTTTAAAATGGAACTTTTTTTGGAAATACAGTAGAATGGTAAAAACTTATTATGTGGATATTAGTCCTAAATCTACTAGTAAGCTAATATATTATTGGCAATATTTACTCTAGTTTGCCAGAAAATCAACTACTATTGGGTCGGTAAGAAAGTACATTTGATTTTTGCCATGCACTTAAATGGTTTCTAGTTTGCAACAAATAAGAAAGCATCCAATCAAATATTTTTCTAATATATAAAATGTTTTGTGCTTTTATATTAAACTAAAACAAAATCCTGCTAAATTTGTTAATCTTATATAATAGTTCTAAAATCTTTTTTAAAGACGATAAGTAAGTTTTTAAAAATAAAAATTTAAGTATGACGAGGCGGTCTGTGCATCATTGATTTATGAATCGTATTCTTATAGCTTTGTTATATAATTTTTGTAACATATCTATAGTAGTCATGATTTATTCTGTTGTTCACCTAGTAACTAACTTATAAAAGTTATTGCTTATATCCAAGATTCACTGTTGTAAGCATTTTCGTGGATCTTTAAAAAGTGTTTTGAAATCATATCTCTTAGTTGTTGTTGTTTAGGCTTGGATTCTCTTAGTTGTTCAAAATGGATTGTATAAACCTTTTATTGAAATATTAAGAAGGAATTAATACTTAATATATTTTCGATGACTAAATTAAGTTGTGAATATTTTAACTTGAAATAGACTTTCATTTTTTTTTTTTTTTTTATTCCAACACTGAAAACACTTTGGACTGAATTAAGTCCAAAAATCTAAATGGAAAAATCTATCCATGGATTCTTTTTCCGAGCCTTGCCACGCATTGAGGAGAATCTTCACGCATACTTTTTACCTTTTTAATGCAACTGCAATATATTTATGAAGCACTTTAGTTTGCATATCGGATAGCTCATTTCCTCTGACCCTGAGTGTCTGCTGTATTTTTTTGCTTGGGATTTCTTTGTCTGGCAATTTGTTCCAAGTCTTTAGAATATAAAATTGCAAATGCCTTTCCTTTTGCGATTCGAATATTTTCTTCTTTCCGAAATATTTTCTCCTTGGTGGTTTTTACAGTAGCTGTTATCTAGGCGATTTTATTTTTTCAACAATACATCTAGCGATATGGTTCTGATTGCATAAGTTTTGTCTTGTCCATTGCTTCTAATTTTCTTTTTTAAATTAATTTGTTTTATTTACACAAAGTTTTGCTTACTCATCAAATTTATTTGTTACTTTTAGCAGATTCGACATAGATATTAAGTATACAGTGGAAACGTTTCGTTAACTTTAACTGTAATATACATATTTCATTTAGAAGTAACATTTTTAGATATACCTTTTAAAGATAAATTTACTGTGTTTTTATATTAAAAACATCAAGAAAATGAATGCTTTTTTTTCTTACTAGAAATTGTGCTAGTTTATTTAATGAAAGTTCTTATTTTTGTAAGATTTAAAGACCCTATTTGCATGGAATTCAATCGAAACTATTGTAATAATCAGAGATAAGTAACATCAAATTAAAGAAACATAAGTATTAAAAATATATATTATGATTTAATATGAGAAAACAATTCAGACAGACTTTATCAAAACATGGTTCAGACATTTATGCTTTAATGGTGCCTTAAAAAAATTAATATTTTAAATGTAAATCTCAATAATTTGAATAATTTATTACGTCAGATTCATAAGATGTCTGTGTAAAAATTTTTTAAATTCACTTTGTTTAAAAAATAATGCAACTCTTAACCGTGTTTCCTGCGGGAAAATTACATGCAAAATGAATGTTTTTATGATTCAAATTTTTTTTCTTATGCGGCTTTTTTAATTTGTATTTATATTTGTTTATTCATTTCTTCCATGCCCAACGCGTCATTGCTAGAAGTCGATTTCATTTCCTCTCGCCTACTCTGCGGAAACTCAAGTAATACAACAGCTGATTGCTTCTTTCTTGTGAAATTGGATTTACTTTCTGCTACGTGGAATCATCCTATCCATCTAGAACGATTCTTCTTCGTGACTCAATTGAAAAATGAGTACTGTTAGTTGTAGATGTCTATTCGTATAAATCGCTGTGTGTCATTCAACTGAATACAGGTTTTTGTTAAGATAATAAAGATGGCAAGAGATAGTTTTCCACTGTAAAAAACTTGATTTTTGCGAAAATATTAGTTGCTCTTGGAAGTTCAGAAGAAAAAGCAAAGAGCCATCAACTTAATGTTTTATGATCATTATCGTTCATAGTTTTCATATGTATATTTACCAACAAGATAACTGAATATTCCAAATAATTGTGTTGACAACTTTACTAAGGGAACAAACACCACTGAAGTATTATATAAATGATATTCTGTATGGAAACTCCGTCTTCTGAGCGATATTAGGATAAAACTGCTCTGTTTTTATGAATTGTATACTTTATAATATTAAAATATTAATGTGTCATATCTGTTGGGACTCATGTGAACATCTGTTTTGAACTATTCTATATGCCAATGGCTTTCTTCAGTCACATTTCTGATGTCTTATCAAATTAATGATTAAGTTTCAAATTTTTTTTTTTTTTTTTTTTTTTTTCATGTTTATCTATTGACAAAATTACAAGTTTTCAAGAAATATTCGCTCCCCCCCATAATCATTTGGTAAATAAAATATATCATTTCTGAACCTCAAATACAAACTTGAACCAAATTGAATTTCATTTCGTAATATGAAAAAGAAACGAAATGAGCGAAAAGACTAATTATTTTTTTTAATAAATCATTAATTATATAGTATGGAATTAATTTTAGAAAATTTATGATTTTTTCATTGCTTAAAATAGATTATTAAAATAACTAACTTATATAATTTTATTAAAGAATTAAATTACAAATCTCGATAATTATTCATCTGTTTCAGTAGTCACTTTTAGACTTAACTATTGAATGTAAGAATTTTATTTTTAAAAGTACATTCCTGTAAAATAAGAATTTTTACTATTTCAAGAAGTACTCAGTAGTGTACTTACCATTTCTTTTCTCAATATGCTTCATTCCTATTCAGTTTAAAATATACATAGTATTATTACTCATCTGAAAACTTTTTTTGTGCATCATAAATGTCTAATCAGTTTATAAAGCAGGTCTATAATCAGCAACATTGGAATATGAAATAGTGAGGATTATACATTCATTACCTTCGCTTTCTAAACTGGGAAATTTCCCTTCAATTCAATTTTGGTGTCTGAATGAGCTAAAGCATCCTTCGCCGGACATATGCCCTTTGATTTGTCGATCCAATTAATGTTTCTACCTTGACCGATTTCTCAGTTGCTACTGGATAGACGAGTTTATTTCTTTCAGACATTTATTTATTTTTTATTTTGATACAACTACATTGATGGAAAATGATCGATCAGGTAATACATAATTAAATACATCATAAGAATTCTTTGTTTTGATCATAAATTTAGTTTACGCCCGGTTGTTATCATTGTAATCATTTTATTCAGATTATATAATTATGGATCATAGTTGTTTCCAATTCCGTTTATTTATTCTTTTTAAATGTTATATCAATTTTCCATCATTTCATTTCAATGCGAACATAGCTCTAAAAATATAAATTATAACCCATCTATCCTCCTCAAAAATAAATGAACAAAATAAAAGACATGCCTTATAATAGAGAGAAAAATTAAAACTTCCACGTTTAAATTCTATGGGAAACCAACGTGACTTGCCTCTTAAATATGCCGATTTTTACCGCTCTGCTTGGTTTTCACGTGGTTATCAATACTTAAAATAACCGACTGTAGATAAAATGATTAAAAGGATGATTTGTAGTTCTACTTTGAATTTAAATGAACTTAAAATAAATTTATTTCATTCAACAAAATTTTGGAGACGTTATCTCTTTTTTAGAAGTTTTCGCATGCCTCAATTAAAATTGAAAGATTATACTGCAATTTTTTTTGTACTACAGTTTGTATAACATGTTTCTCTACCGCTACTGTGAGTACATTAATCTTAAAAACTTAATGCATTGGTAGAATGCAGTTATATGTCTTTAACATATCTAAAGATTAAACGCCCAACTGAATGTAACACTTTGTTCTAATGTTTCTTATCAATAATTCATTTTTTTTAAATTCCTGTCCTGGTTCGCTAATCCTAAACAATTGTTTGTTTTTTTCCAAGGATAAAAATTTATTGTTCTTTTGAACATATTTGGTGCATGATATTTGGACATGAGATCTTTAGTTAAGTGCAGAAACGTCATATTAAATGATTTTATATTTTTAGAATGGTATACATCAATGATATGCACATATTTATTAATTTATTCAGCTTATAGTACCATTTTCTGTGGTTAACGTTTTTCCACTAAATTTTTTAATACTTTCTTTCAATTAATTTTCAGGAAAAGGAGGTATTAAAAATATGTTTATTTTGAAACATCATATCAACATCTGCTTTTATTATACCTGCCCAAACAGTTTTGATAATTAGTCAGTAACATAATTGCTTTGAATAGGAAATTTAATGGTATTAAATGATAATTTTAATTCCCTGTATTAGTAACATTTTATGTACATTTCGCATAAAAATGCATTTGAATTAAAAAAATTCTTTTTCGCTGGTACGAGATCATGTATTAATCAAATTTGGAAACGCAAGCATGTAACGGGTTCATGTTGATCTCAAAATTTTTTATTATGTTATACTTTGCGTAGTCTATCTATTTTTCAAATAGAACATAATATAGAAGGTTGCTCTATATAATTCAGCAGTTCGTAAACTTGTTGACCGTGAAAAATAACACATATCCGCTATTTTGCTGTTGTCCTTTGTTTTTTGAATCAACTGCTTTTCTAAACAATGAAGATAGAATATGTTTAAAGATTTGAATCATGCTCGGCTATTGATAAAATCGATGTATAGAGCAGGTTGATATATGTATTGTTTCCTTTGCAAAACAATATTTGTCTTATTCTCAATGAATTTCGAGTCTTGTGCTTCTGTTTTTTTTCCCCTTTCCTCCACGCATCCATGAATGTATTGTCTGCAAACAGAAACCATTTTCATTCATGTGAACTCTCATTTATTTACTTTAGTTCTTGCTTGAAAACTAGACTAGGAATAGAAACTTTCCCTCTTCCTTATCTACATTAATTGATATTTATGTAATAAGCAGAGAAAGAAAGTCCTCGGTGAGAGGCCAAGCTCCATTTTCAGAATTTTGTTTTTCACTTATATTATTATTTCTTTTACACGATTATGTTGAGAGGAAAATATTTAGAATATTTTTTCCACTATTTGGATCATCAAAAAGTGTTTTGCACAGTTTTAGCGCTCATGACAGGATAAAGCATTATTGTTATTGGGTGGTCTTTCCTTTTCTTTTACATATCGTTATTTTGTTTCTTGCCGGTTTCTTTAACTAAAAAAATTTTTCAATTCATTGGGGTTTTTTATTATTATTATTGTTAGATGCATTACATATATGTAACCCATTTAAGATGAGTTACATGGGTTATGAGTTGATAGATTACATAGATGTCGCAGTTTTCATTCAGTAGAATATCACAGAAAGAACATTTACCTCCATTTAAGATCTTGACAATTTTCTTTGACATATTAAAAACAAGGAGAAAAATTTTTGCTGAAAATTTTCGTCTGTCTTAATAAAATTGCCCAACTTCATAATTAAATTTTTTTAGCTATTTGCTATTCTACTCTTCTCAGTATGGGAATATAAGTATGCATTGCAAAGTTCAGTTCGTTTTTTGTTTTCATATTAGACACATTCATTCAAATTTTTATTTAATGTTATTTAAACAAACGGGTTATATGACATCTATTGGAAAATTACTACATACCTTAAAGAAAAAAATTAACGTGCATTATCAAATGAGTATTTTTCTGTATCCAAAATTTTAGAATATATATGCATCCTGGAATAAAAGGAAGAGTCGGTAGTTTTTAGATTTTACTAATGTATTTATATTTGATGAAATTGTAGAATGTCATGTAGTCTTTTTTAGAATTCCCATTTCAAAGTTGGTCAATTTATTCAATAAGACTTTCAAAAAATTTTAATTGATCGAAGTTTTTAAATTTCTGCATCCAAGTATCCACGTTTGTCAAGAGTCGGATATTTTATACCAAATCCTGACTTTCTATAAAACAGTTTTTTCATAACAAAGTATTTTTTATAACTAAGATACAGTATTGACACCAATTTAAAGACATCCTTGTACTCTAAATCTGCTTACAAAAATCCATATGTCCCTATATTTACTCAAGAAGGGATTTTATTTTTTTAATTATATCCCTCGAAAACTATTCACTTTGCAATAAAAGTATACCCCAATCATAATTCAGCTAAAAGGTATAAAAAATATTGAAATATCAGCCTAATTTTTAATGAAACTTAGGACTCACTATATTATAGAATAGCTTGAGACAAGCAAAAGACAATTGTACATTTTAATCGCAAAAGATGCTAATATTTGTAATGCATTAAATATTATTTTTCTTGATAATAGAATAGCTTTTTATAAGCCTCAGTGCTGAGAAAAGCTCTGTTTGTTAGTAAGTCACTAACTATCTATGCTACTGGTTGGATTAATTGAAGGAATACAAATGAATTGCTTTCTTTACATTAATTCCTACAATTTTGGAAAAATACAAATTATTTTTATTACAAAGTCAATAGTCGGATTTTAAAAATGACTCTGGACTCTGACTCAGCAATTATCTAGTTTAGTGCAGTGACATATGCTTAGCCAATATCTTATTAGAATATCAGCCCCATACATCAATAGCTTTTTACTGTCGTACACAATTGTGTTAGAGGGGTCGCTAATGTTATTACCCTTTTCTCCTTTCTGTTGAATTGCGAGACATTATTTATATCCTTCCAACATTTGTAAAACTTGCTTGTTCATTAATTATAGTTCTTGGAACTCTGGCGCCGTTTTCGATAGCTCTGACGGCTGGTCTTTTATAACCTGAGGAAATGTTTTTCTTGGAGTATTAAGAAAAGAATCTCTTGTCTGATGTGCTTTAATCACCTTACACATACTCTGGGGATCATCTAACGATTCTATCGGCCTTTCTTATCCAGCTCATTATACGATAGAAGCTGTATTTGGTTATGTTTTGCAGAACTTGTGTGTGTGTTTTTGTCGTTGTTAAGATACATAATCATTAAATTGCTTTTATATCTATGTTTCAATGAATCATAGTTATATTGCATGCAAATTCTCCACTCTCATCGCATGTAACAATCTCTTCCGATTTGAAAATGTAATTTTAGACGATTAGGTTACATTTTTTAGATCACGCATTGATTATTGTTAACCGAAACATTGCTGTCGAGACTAAATGACGTATAAATTTTACAAAAATAGTGGATTTTTATTGCGAATTTTCACTTGCATTTACTCGGTTTGTTATGCTGGTTATGAATTCTATAATTTTAATCATCGATGTCCATTCTTATTCTTCAAACTTTTCTGATTGTGAAAGATTTCAATGTTCAAAATGAATAATATATATACGTCAATCCTATTGTTTTCTTAAATCTCTCTTATAGTCTTAACTAAATATTGTTTATTGTCTATGATGACTGAATAGTTTAGGTGAATATTGTGGAACTTGACTCGTTGCTCAGAATTCTATTGGATTAATACTCTTGTTTCTTTGATGAGCATCAAATGGTTGGTTGCTTTGAATTCTTTTTATTTTTTATTATACCTTTTCTCGAATAAAATTGAGATTCCTAAAAAAAAAAATATCAGTATAATAAATTTCTTGATCCCCAGTCTTGATTTTTTTTTTTAAATTGCTGCAGATGATTTTAATTGCTTTTCATCGGCATTTTATTTTAATTCGTAATCAATATTTGGCCATAAAGCCCTTGGTTTCAACCCTGTTCAACAGCAATGTTTTCTAATTTCAGTTTCATGTGAAATCTGTAGCTTGTGTGTGTTAAAAAAAAAACAAATTTTAAAAGAACTGGTTTCTTCATGGACAGCGACTAGAGGGAAATACATCGTTGTCGGTACATTTCGTTGTATACATTCTTCTAGGCCAGCCCTTTTTTAGTCGTGATTAAAATTTCATTAATTTGCATAATAACTTCTCTAATTTAAATAAAGTTTGCCTTTTCGTTCTGCAATTCTCTAAAAAATTATTTATTTTGTGCATTTCTTTTTAGTATTTTTAGTGTAATATATTTTACACCATATTTTCCTTAATTCCCCTTTAAAGTTTTTTTTTTCTGTACAGAATTCGGAAGAAAAAAAAAAAGTGAAACATTTGAATATTTGTGAAAAAATCACGCCTTTTTTTTTTTTTTTTTTTTTTTTTTTTTTTTTTTTTCCCCACTAGCTTTTGTTGTACTATTATAAACTTTAAAAATATATATCTATTTATTTAAAAATGTTGTTTAAATAAAAATATTTCATCGTGGATATATGATAAGAGCAACATTTTTCCTTTCTTGAAAGTGTGATTCTTTTCTGAATTATTAAAAATATTGACAATAACACATGTTTCGGTTTATTCATATTTGTCGCATAATATAATAAGACTCAATTATAAATTAGGTATCCATTTTACAATCCATTAACTTAGAATTTAAAGTAAACTGAATTTTCTGGGCATACAAAATTGAATTAATCTTGTTCAGACTTTATAGTTCATCTGTTTCCGCTTAGAATTAGTATCTGTAAAATATTTTATTTTGAATAGCATATCTTCTAAATCATTACTAGTTATTCTGTTACCCCTCAATTTATTTACCTATTGAAGTGAAAACCACTTATTTTAAAAACTTTATCACGATTTACTTCAATTAATCAAAATAAATTGCATGAAAGACAAGATTGTTTTTCAAATATTGGATACAAACACAGATACATAAATCGATAGTTAACAATGTAAAACATTCTTAAAAATTTCCCCACTGAAGTTCATCATTCACAAATGAATGTCTTGTTGACAGTTCGGCGAGACATAACTGTTTATTCTCCATATCATCCTTCTTTTTAATCGGAAAATAAACATCCTCGAGACCTTTCTTAGAATCAATGTCTGAAGAACTTATTCTCAAAAGAGGTGAAAGAAAAATACCTAATCTTCATTACTTTATCGATTTGTCCAATGTTTTTACGCCCCCTCGTGACAAATTATACTGCTTTCGGATATCGCATATCTTGTCTGTAACGTTCAATTGCTCGAAAAGTTTCTATTATAGAGACCGGAAGATTAAAAATTCCCTCTCTGAATCGACCAAAAAAATCTCGTTTCGAAACTTTTGAATGCTATTGAACTGATTAATGCATTTAAACTTGCTCGGCGTGGAAACCATTTCCAATTTATCGATACACTCTTCTCACACGCTAACACTCTGGAATCCCCTCTATGGTGGGTTATTTGCGTTTCATTAAAAGTCGCTCAAGTGGCTTTATTTCTGAAAATCCGGTCGTTTTCGTGCTTATTGTTGGAGGAGTACGTAAAATTGAAAAGAACTGGCTTGTGTTTTTTTTGGAAAACATTTTTAAAAACTGTTTCCCAATCGATTTTGCTTTCATTTAGAAATATTTTTTTTTTTCCACTTTTCCATTTTTTTTTCTTTATTTGGATCTTTTATTTCAACAGTGTATACTTAATTTTTGCTCGATAATTATTCACAAATTGTTAACTAATTTCGTACATGTATTTTATCTGCCTTTAAAAGTAAATTGAACTATAATCTCTTTAGAATCATTTCAATAGTTGAAAATATATTGTATACTTTAAAGCTTAAAAGACGAGGGGTATAGTTTTTTTTTTTTTTTTTTTTAACTGGGCTTTAATTAATCCATGCTCAGCAGTTTAGAATATATATAATTTTTGTGTATTTTTGCTTTTACCTCAGTGTATTTATTTTCAAGTAGCGAACGTGTGTCTGGGTTTGCTTAATTATCTTTCTTCAAATCACAAAAAAAAAGTAATTTGGATTTTGAAAATTAACTAGGCTTTTCTGGATATGTCACTATTTCCTTATTTTATTACCATGGTATAATTAAAACAATGAAAAGTAAATCGAAAATCTACATGAATACATTTATGCGCAAAATCCTGTACAAAATATGAAACGCTGAAGTGTATACGGGATTTATTTATAAGAAAAAAGACCTGCATTGAGTAGAACTGAAGATCTGCCGTTTTATGAAAAGAAAGATTAATGTGTGTGTGTGTGTAACATAATCAGTTGATTCGATTCTCATAAAAACTGGAAAACTAATGTGTTTTTTAACAGAAAACACCACACTTATAACAGTATAATTGAAATTAAGACTGTCCCTCGCAAATTTATTTTCTGTTATTAAAGTGCATTTTTCTAAGAAACTTCGTGGGTCCAAGGTCTCTTTCATTTATCTAATTCGCTTATTGTTACCGGTCAGACATAACAATACATGTTAACAGCTTTAATTGAAGGGAATAATGCTATCCTTCCAACGTTAGCCTAAAGTAAGACATGGTTGAAACTGGTTTTGGATTTCACGTTGAAGTATTCACGTTGTCACGTATTCACGTACGTTGATTCACGTTGAAGATAAAGAAAGAAAGAATGATCTAAGAAATTGTACTTGCGTGTTTATTCTAAATAAATGTTTTTTTAAGTTGAATGTTATAGAATCGCTCGCTATGTTACAAAAAGAATATTCTATACTGAGGTTTAAATTTTTATCAATCCAAATTTTAATCATGTTTCACTTGACTCCGTCTTTCGAAAATCTTTAATATACTTTTAAAAATATTTTTGCTTTGTGTTAAAACAAGTATACAATAACAATAATAAATAGGAAAATTTTTCAGTAGCATTTTTTTTTTTTTTTCGTGTATAGTTTTTATTCTCTCCATTTCGGGAGAAATAATTCTTTATTCGTATTCCAGCCTTTTGAGTTTAGGAACTGTTGTGAGTTACGATCTTTTGTAATTTTTAAATCGAATTTAATAAAATAAAGTATACTAGCTTAAAATTCTTAAAGCATTTGGGAAACCCAGTTTTAAAAGTTCGCATTCGAAAATTATTGTTCCTTCAGTCTGCAAATGAATGCGCTGTATAAGTAAATACCATCCCGTAGTATACCATCCTTTGATAAAATAACATTTTACTGTTAACAATGGCTGTTGACACTATTTTTTATTAGCTGTAAAGCAAATTACACAATAAGTAGTTACGCAAGTCTAACTATTTATTGAGCTGTTTTTCTGGCTTCTATTTTTAAAATATGTTTACATACATTTACTACTACATTTTGAAATTTTTATTCTAAAAAAGATAGACAGGCTTCTGTTTTGAAATATGACGCGACTTGACCAGTTTTTGACGGTATTAAAGCATTTACATATTGCACAATGTTTTCTCATCGTAAATCAAGCATCATTATTGAAGAGAGGACGATAAAACTGAGAACAGACGAATTTCATTTGCATATTAAGATGTGTCCCTTTGTTCTTCCGCTAGTTTTTTTTTTTTCCAAATATCCATTTTAATGAGCTGGGAAAATTGAGTCTCGTCATAATAAATTTTTATAGAAGTTTCTGTTATAATTCTTAGATTTACTTGCAGTGGAGAGGATACTTTTACTTGAAAAATGTTTTTTATGGGAAAGATTATGTTTAGATCTCGTGTAACGGAATTATGCCCTTCAGATCATTTTCTAATGTATTTTCAAAAATAAATTAGTTAATCCTCTTACTGACTGCAACCCGTGGTTAAAAGAATTATTGAAGGTTTCCGGTAATAATCTTCATTCAAAGACAGCCTATTGCATAACTGTAAGATATACTGTTAAATCTGAATGTGTCATGTTGTCTTAATCCTGTAAATTTCACGAATCTTCGATAGATAATCTTTTAACGTCATTAATAGGTATAATCTCTTTTTTCCCATCGAAGTCTTATATGTTGCGCATCAGTTGTTTAAATAAGTATCTTACTTAAATTCATACTTTAATTCATTGTAGTAACATTAGCAGAAGTTTGAACTTTTTACTTTCCTCTATTAGTTTTCTAAAGTTAGAACCAAGCATCTATAGTATTAGTTTTTTTTTTCTTGTAATATGTATGCTTAAATGTAATTTCTTGAAATGTATTGCTTGTTGAATTTACTAACATCAGTTTGTTTCCCCCCTTTTTTAGAAGCAAAGAAGAAAAACTGTATCAAAAGTGGATACTCCGAAAAGTGCCTTAAATGGTGATAAAGACGTACAAGAAAAGTCTGGCATAATAATGGGCTTAGGAAGAAACCATATATTGAATGAGATTGATAGCAGCAGTAATTTAAGCGTATTGGAGGAATACTTGCCACTTAACAATTCCTCTGACGAGAAATTAATGAGCAAAGTTCCTGTATCCATGAGCAAAAATAAAACGCCGATAGTTCTTCGACTGCAAAATAAAACTAGTCGGTCGGAAAGATATGCCAAAGGTAGAAGTGCATCAGAAATATGGGCTAAAAAACTGAGCCAAAAAATGTGAGTGGTGCGTTTAACAACAAAAACGTCCATCATCTCAATTTTATGATATTGAAGAATTCGATTTAAAGCCAGAGGATGAACCAAATCTGGGACAGTTGAGCAATATAGTAAGCTGTTCGCAACCTACATTATGTGCCATTGACCAGGTATCGAACGTTCCTGAATCCTCATCAGGTTTGGTAAGTAAAACTTTGCCGCAGCACATTTCGACGCCTCAGCTTTCTCCAGCCGATGGCTTCCTCAAGAGATTTCGTAAAAGCTTTGCTGTCCGATTTAAAAAGAAGACTGAAGCAGAATCGAATTCTTCAAATGCAGCAGCTCAAATAGCTTTGAAACCTGTACCAGAGCCAATGTGCAATTCGAAAGAACCAACGGATATCCCACATGAAAAGCACCCATCCAATGCTGAAAACGAATGCACTGCAGTTATCAAAGATCAGCTAACAATACCATCCGATACAGAAAATTATTGTGGTGCTGTCGACACAAATCAATTACAAACACCATCCAATGCTGAAAATAGTTGCAGTACTTCTAACAGAAGTCTGTCACCATCACCATTCCATGTTGAAAATAATTGTGGTGCAGTTGAAAAAAAGCCAGCCACCATCACCATTTAATGCTGAAAATAATTGTGGTGTAATTGAGAAAAGCCAACCACCATCACCATTCAATGCTGAAAATAATTGTTGTACAATTGAGAAATGCCAGCCATCGTCACCATTGAATGCTGAAAATAATTGTGGTGCAGTTGATAAAAGCCAACCACCAGCATCAAATGCATGTGATAAAAATCCAAGTCCAAATATTAATCGCAAAAGAAATATCATCTGCACATTCTAATCGCAGGAAGCGAAACAAAAGAAAAACAGATTGGCGTACAAGTTTATTTTATGATAGTGTTGATAATATATTTGATATATCTTTTAAACCAGGTGTCGATAAATGTCTTTCAGTAAGTATAAAATGATGATTTTTTTTTTTTTCATGTAATTCCTTTGTTGATTTATATTTCATTTCAAATAAATATTATAACATTTGTTTTGTGTTGTTTTTTTAATTAATCTATTGTTACGCTGCCTAGTATATTTTAGTTTTACAGTTTCATTTGTAAATTGTTTTTCAAAATTTATAAAACTGAAAATAATTATTTCACTGAAATAAACGATTTTCATATTATTCGTAGAATAATCTAAAATTTTGGATCGTATAAAACTATTCCCCCTTTCTCAAAAGAAAAATATGTCGAGGCATAAAAATTGATTATTATTTTTTATGATATGTCATCATTCTCAGACTTCTGCGTTTGAAATTGATTCATGTACAGAATGGCAGCGGATTTAGGCAGGACAGGTAGTAGAGTCTTCGCCAAAGCTGAAAATAGTGATTTTAGGTACAGTTTTCGAAACCCTGACAATTGTTCAGTCTTCCGTTCAGCATTTCTTGCTGTCAAAGAGGCCTTAAACTTTTACACTATCTTCTGAAGCCAAAGACATTTGTATTCTACGGATAGCAAAAGTTTTATATAATACTTTAAAAAATTTTCCTCAAATTCTTGAAAAACTGGACAATATGATGGCAAATTTGTACCAAAGAAGTTCCATATGTTTGCAATGGATATCTTCTCATGTCGGTACTTACTTGCAAAGGAGGAAAGCGCCCTCCCACTACCACTTCCACTGAACTTTCCGCTTCCGAAATTTACTCCATTTTTAGGGCTAAAGAAATGTCTGCTTGGAGAGTCCCTCCCAGACACATGTGGTATGTTGCAAGTCGTCCTGGTTTATCATTGCAGTCCAGACTGCGTAGTGGCCACATTAAAAGTTTGAAATTTGACGGCAACGAAGACTTATTCACCCTGTACCTGTTCTTGCTCGGCTTCTCCCTCTCACCTCGCAGCTGTGGAATGAGGGAGTCCGTCATGAAAATGTTTGATTTATGGTCTCGTGGACCTGGTTTAGACCAGGAAGACATGAAACAGCAGCAACAACAGAATGTTGAGTTGTAAAGGATTTCTTTTCTGTTAACTGCATTAGCTCTTAGAAATTAATTGCTGTAGAAATGTAATGCAATGGATATTTAGGAGAATCGAACAGAATTTGCTTCTGATCACTTATATTTTAATAAATCAAAAAATATAAGCTTGTTATTTCAGTAGCTTGATTTATGTTTCATAAATATTTGTCTTTCGGTTAATTGAATTAATATTCAATTCTTTTTCTCAGCCTCATTTTGCTGGAAGTGATACAGATAGTATAAGGAAAAGAGCTGCTTCGACATCAGATTATTCGCCGAAGTCTAAAGCTTTTCAACGACCATATCTGTTGTTGATTGCTTGACAACGGAAAATACTGATGATGTGAAAATTTCTGTATGTAATCATAATCCTTAGAAATGGTGCAGTGCATATATTAAGTTTCTTTTCTTGTAATAGAAATGTACTTTCTATTTTAATTATTTAATACAATAATATTCCTTGAAAAATTGTATCACTTTTGATTCTTTATCAGAAGCTTAGCTCAATTCTGCCATCAATTTTATAAGTTTTAAGTATCAAGTTAAACATGTTATATTAATGCGATGCATTTTTATATTTCAACAAACAAGATATTTTTACTTTTTTAAGTACTTTATTTTTAATTTTTAAAAAGGACAATACTACTTTATGCATGAAGATTAAATGATATATTTTAAGTTTTTTCTCGTAAAAAACACAATGATCGTTTAGTCGAGAAGTTACTAAAGGACTGTTCTTCTCTGGATAATCTTAAAATGGTCTCGTTATTTATGAGCATTTCATTTCTAAGCTAACAATACATTTTTATAAAGAAATCTGCTCTTTTTTTATTTTTAAAACTTTTATTTCTTGTTGATTAATTTTTAAACTTTCCATATTTGCTTGCTTAATTATTCATGTTATATCTAATTAATTAATTTATTTATTTTTAATTAGTTACCCAAAACATTTTAAATTGTTTGTCTTATTGAGGATTTTAAAGTTCTACTTTACATATACTCAGCGGTGCAGCTCTTGCTTGTGGCATAAAGATTAACTGTCTCTGTATTACCAGCTGCATTAGAACAACAATAACTTTACATATATATTACAAAGTTTACATACATATTTACAAAGTTTTTCTGTTTTATATATATATATAGACAGTTGAATGAATGCCGTTTCATTGTTCTCAATTTTTGGGTGTTATTAAATTGTTTTTAAAATAGTTCATGTCCCATTATAATGTTTTGTGAGAAAAAGTGTGACATAAGTTAATATTTAAATCATAAATTTTTTCTTCTTACTTTTTGAGGTTGTTTACGGTTTTCTAGTATGAATTTTCACTAATTAACAATGTTGTAACGATTCAAAAATATTTCATGAAAAAAAAAAAGAATTACAGTTGTTTGCATTGAAAAAAAAAACAGGAATTGTCAATGGATTTTTAAAATTTAATACAATGTATAGTAAAAAACAAGATTTAAGTTCAACAAAACAAAGACATTGAACAAATCAATATTTTTAATCGATTTTATGAAAGATGTTGATGAAAAATATTTCTTGATGGACAAAAAATGAAATTGAATATAAAAATTACTTCTTCGTGATTTATAATTGAATTTTTAAGGATTTTCTTCCTTTCGTTCTAATAAAAATGCTATTTTTGTGGTAAGAATAACTTTTTGAAGAAATGGCAATTTTGAATTAATTATTTTTTAATTTTGTTTCAGGAGGGAAAGCAAGAATGCAGAAGAACTACTCCAGAGGCAACAAATGTAGAAGACCAACAGAAAAACATAACCAGTCTCGATCAGGTAACATTACCCGTTTTGATTACATTTCTGAAAACTTTTTTTTTTCCATCTTAGAAAAGAAAAGAGTGAAAGCTTCTTGTGTGAATTATTAAAAGAGAAGTATCTGAAAATTTTAAATTATTTTGAATTGATTGTGCAAGATATGAATAGTATATTTACATTTTAAAAAAAAAAAAAAAACTTTATGACAAAACTTTAACTTCATACACCAAACAGTTTAAAGTTGAAATCTTCTGTTTCATTTCAAACCAAACTTTCTGACAGAAGTGAATAATTTAAGAAGGGGATATCTATGATTGTTTATGACATCTAATTCAACGATTAAATAATGGGATCAAAATTCTGTACAATTTAACAGGCTGCTCGACATTGAAAATTTCACAACTATGATTCTTCCAATCATATTGGATTATAATTAAAGAGAACTGATTCTTAATATCTCTGTATTGCTGTCTGGAGTAAAAATACACATAAATTAAGTGCTTCATTAGAAAGGAAAACAAATATGAGTATATTTATGGTTCGCATTCAATGTAGAGGGGGAGGTATGATTAAACATATGTTTTTAAATGCAAAAACATTTAAACCAGTACACAGGAAGTCACCTTTGTCAGTAATAAAGCTGCTTTTAATCCCTACCAGACATTGAATCGAAGAGATTGGATGATGAATATGAGTTGCAACCATTCATATGAATTTCTATACCAGAATTCATTAGTCATACTGTTTTGCGAATTGCATCCAGTATCTTGACAACTATTAGATGGTCTTTCTCAGGTGGTGACAGACTTGAAGAAGGTGGCTGATGAATCAACAGTTTGAAGACATTTCATCATCAGAAAGTCAAAATACTTACAGTCAACATGCTCTACGTGTATTGTCTTTTTGAAAAATAGCATGACGGAGGCCTCGAAATTTGGGCACAGCTTTTTCATATCTAGATGGCCTTTAACATATCTGAAATGTAATAGTGGCTTCTAAAAGTACTGACTATGCTAACAAGAAGTTAGCCAATAGGGGATATATCAATAAGAATTATATCGAGAAGGGATATATCCAATGGCACCACATATTATCACATTCAAGTACCGTTACAATGAAATAAATCTTAAGTGCCAAAGGCAATACGTAACT